>CAUHTR010002515.1:0-52392 GCA_959609185.1 Schmidtea polychroa | reverse complement strand
AACACACCCATTAATTATTTATATAAAATTATATATATAAAACACACATCACAACTATATCTATATTATTAAGGCCCAGGTCAGTCACTCACTGATTCTGTAACGCTCAATTTATTTTCAGTTGTTTTGTTAAATTTATCTACTTATTGTTATAAGTAACTTAAATGACTAAATAAATACTTTTTATGATATTTTTTTTATTCAACGACAATCGTATTTTGACGCGCAATATTGTGTATAGAGAAATTTTGTAATAATTAAATCATTCTTATGAACTGAAAATTATCTACTCATTCTTACTGAACTCATTCACATACCAATTTTTGGTTTTCGAGCACATTGATTCGAATGAATACAATAAGATTCACATGAAGGACTTGGGATTTTGAAAAAATGAGCTCGGGAAAATCTAGAATATAATATTCGATAAATATCTTCAGGTGTGTAATTATGGCTGTGAATTGTTTAAAAAATGTTGTTAAAATAAATATCTATGTATTAAAATAGCAACATCTTTGCAACTTGAATTGCTTAATAAATTAATTAATCAAATCATTGGACAGCAGACTTTAAATACAGAATACAAACTAAATTTCTCCTTTTTACAAATAAATTCAATTAGGTAGGTGAAAGCTTTATGATTTCTGCTTAAAATTTCCAGAGTTACACAACAATATCTCAAGTAATCCAAGCAATCGGTTCTACAAATACATCGGACCAACAGATGAACTAAATACATACAAAAACCAAAAATGGTTCCAAAAATAAAACTCGATTAATAAATCAAATGTCTTTATTAAAAGTAATTTAAAATATGAATGTTTTCCTAAATTAGTAATATCAAAAATTATTTAATTTTATTTAATTCCAACATTTGTTTAAAAAACCGTAACAAATACAAATATCTGTAGATGTCATTCAACTTACATTACAATTTCTGCTGGATTTCTTTTCGTTTCTTTCCATCACAAAAAAATTCAAATGGAAAAAGAAATGGAAATATTTATTGCAAAATACAAAATAAAATGAAACTATAATTTGTACAATAGAATATAATGAACATGAAAATAAATGCAATTTACCGAAGCAGTATAACAAAAGAATAAAGTATATCCATTCTAGAGAGTTAATTACTCTGCAAAATATTCTATCTTTACTATATAAATCAATTTAAATGATTTTATAACATTTCTATTTTTTATTAATTTTCATTGCACTACAAACAATAATAATATTAATATTAATTTTAATATCAATATCAACTCTTTCGACCTTCACATACATATTTACTTTCGAATAAATATAACGAATGTCGAAATAAATTATGAATAACAATATCAAAGACAAACAATCGACAATAATAAAAACTATCACTTTTAAATCGATTTATAAAAACCAATAAAAATAAAAGTCTTAAATACCACAATAAATATACAAAGTTATAATAAAAAGAAAATTTTTTTTTCTATTTACAAAATAAGAATAATAAAATAATAATAATAATAATAATAATAATAATAATAATAATAATAATAATAATAATAATAATAATAATAATAATAATAATAATAGAACTACAGATTATATTTCAACTTTTTCTGTGAGTTTCTGTTAAATAGCTAAATAACACCTTTTCAGGTAAAGAAAATGTTAACATATATGTTAAAATGAATATTAAAAATAATTTACATAAATAATCAATTAAATTGCTGACGTCATACTAATAACATATCACAACTCGATAAACTTAAAATTCACATCTTCACTTATTATTTTATATATACTCAAAATTAAGGAATAATAATAATAATAATAATAATAATAATAATAATAATAATAATAAATATTTAAAATTCAAGAATCTTTGACATCGTAAATTTTTTCCGTATTATTTTTATCACTTTTATTTATTAAATTACTTTGCTTTATTTGTAATTTTGACGAAAATACACACGGTATTTCGAAATCAGATTGATCATAATCTAGCTGTTGTGGAGACTGAATGATATTATTTAAATCGTCATTCTGAGAATCATTAGAATGGCAATTTTCCACGGTTTTGCTTGAAATCATATTCTGATAGAAAGAATTATTCGGGGAAAATGAATCTATGTCGACAGTTAAATGCTTGAATTTACCGATTTGTGTCGATTGTAAAGAGTTAGACTCCTTAACTACTTTGGAGGTTTGAAAATCAGAATTAAATAACTGAAATAGTGGGGAATTGATAGATTTTTCTCGGTCTGAATCGGTGATATTTTCTGAAAAAGATCTATTCAATTTATCATCAAAAGATAATTTGGAATTTGCTGATGATGATGATGAATCAACTGAACTGTTTTGACTATTGTTTGTAGATGAAGTTAATGTTGTAGGCTGCGTTTTTATAGGAGCTTGATTATCTTCATCAAACTTATTATTATTTACAGATGTCGAAACGCAGGTATTAATAATTTTCGAGTTATGATTACTATTGGACTTTTGATTGGTATTTATGTTTTGTGATTGGCTAAAGTTGTTAGAGGACATAATTAAAAGATTATTAGCAGTAATTATCTGAGATTGAGGTTGATAATTAAATGATAAGGATTGATTGTTTATTGTTTGGGGATTCATAAGCACCAAGTTATTATTACTAGTTGAACCAATAATTGTTCCAAAATTCGGATTAATCTGTTGCCAAATATTCGGTCCATTAAGTACCTGAAATGCGGAATTAGCTGTTAATGGAATAGGATTTGTTTGTTGTTCTTTTTGTGGAGACACGAAAATTAATTGCTGAGGATCTGTTTTCAGTGGATTATTAATATCAGATCCAATTTGTTGACAATTTAAATTTGGACAAAGTAAAACTAATTTTGACATAGGTTGTGGCTGAGTAATTAAAGATATGTTATTATTAGATTGGGGTGTAAGGAACTGAAGTTGGTGATTCACAATTGTTGGAATCACAGAGTTCTGAGCTGACTGAATAAAGCTCAATGGTTGAGAGTTTTGTGTTAATTGCAATCGAATTCCAAGAGTATTTGAATTTAAATTTGTTACCATTGACTTTTGATTGGAAAAAATTGATGATTGTTGCAAAGTATTCGATGCAGATGGAATTGCAGTAGTGGTGATAGAGGATGAATTGTTATTTAATTTCCTATTAAAATTTGTGACAGGTGTTATGATTTTATTTTGGAAATTTGAATTTAAAGAAAATAAATTCTGAGATGATTTTGAATTGATCTGTGAAAAATGGGGTAATACAGATATTGTGGAAGACAAAATCGGATTTTGATTAGAAGATGCGATGGACTTAGATATATTTGATATATATGGTGAATTTGCAACTTTATCGTCAGTATTTGGAATAAATGAAGAAATATTTCGATTAGGCTGGGTAACATTTGATGAAGTGGTAGATATTATGTGAGTTGTATTCAATGCAGATTTTATTTGGGATTTAGAATTTACCGGGCAAGTTGAAGAAACTTGAGTGGGTGGTGTTTGACAAAGAATGAGCTGAGGACCACTGTTGATTAAATAGAATTGTTGTGTAGTTACTTTTGCTCCAGGGTTAAGACTTTGAATTAATTTTAATGCATCAGATAATCCATTGCCATCCACCAGATATGCATTGGGTAAAGAACCTTTTATGTTAGTAACATCTTTTGAATTTTGAATATTACTACTAACTTTCTGAATTACTGACGTAAGAGTTTGTGAAAGTAAAACTGGATTATCAGCGTTAATAATTGATGAATCAGAAATAGATACATTTTCAACAAAATTTGAGGTAGAAGTAACACAACTTGAATTATTAACAATATTTGTACAAGGAACACCTGTCGTTAGACAAATTCCTTTTAAATTTTGTGATTCTGATGAAATTTGATTAGACATTTGAACTTAAGATAAAAAATGAAATTAATAATTAATATAGTAATTGTATAATTATGTCTCTTCTTGAAATTCTTCAAATTTAATCTATTTATTAGACATTAACATGGCATAAAGATATCTTAAATTGACTTATTTATTTTGTATGTCTGACCTACTTATTTTGGCCTTGAATCGAACTTTTTGAGCTCAGTGTTTTAAAATAACTATTTTATGGTTGTTATGGAAGCTAATGACCTACTTAAAGGAAGCGATTAATTAATTTGAAAAAATACTAACGAGTTTCCATAACAACCACGAAAGAAGGTTAAATTAATTTTAATGTCGCGTTGCATTTGATAAAAACCACCAATAATATAAAAAAATAATCAATAAATTATATTATAAGATATATATATATATATATATATATATATATATATATATATATATATATATATATATATATATATATATATATATATATATATATATATATATATATATATATATATATACAGACCTACCTGCGTACCGAAAATCCATTAGCCGTTACATCTGGCAGTTTATAATAGGATTCAAGAGTTGAAAAAATAATGAATCTATAATGAATCAAACATACAAACAAGTGATAAAATACACCAGCTACAAAAGATATACACAATTTTAATCAAATCATATTTGTAAATGAAATTGGAAAAAACATTTCCAAGTTCAATAATCGAAATATATTTTCATTTTTTGAAAACAAATTAAGAAATTCGTGAGTTTTAATTGCTTATCATTAAAATTATTGTTATAAAAATCATTTACACCATATTGGTAGATGGATATGTATCATAGGGAAAATATTAAGTTAAATTTTTATGTATGTCACATTACCATAGCAACCGATCAAACTCTTATGTAGGGCAAGGAAATTTTAGATAAGTAATTGAAATACGTCACAGGCATGAAAACGCAAAAAAACATTTCCAAGGCCAATAATCGAAATATATTTTCATTTTTGGAAAACGAATTAAGAAATTTGTAAGTTTCAATTGCTTATCAATAAAATTGTTGTTAAATTATTGTTATAAAAATCATTTACACCATTATTAGTAGATGGATATGTACCATAGGGACAATCACATCGATGCTGAGGGAAAATAGTAAGTTAAATTTTTATGTATGTCACATTACCAAAGCAACCGATCAAACTCTTATGTAGGGCAAGGAAATTTTAGATAAGTAATTGAAATACGTCACAGGCACGGGACACACACATTCTTAATTATTAAATAAAACTTTATAGTATGTGAGTGTGTCTGTGACCTACTTATTTATTATAGTGGTCTGTGTTTATTACTACTTCGAAAATGAGTCATATGGAAAATTTTCGTGACCTACATAAAATTTTTGTCGGTTTCCATGGTAATATGGACTATATAAAAAAATTAGCGAAAATTAAATTTTAGCTCAACATGTTCCCCACAGTAAGGGTAGTCTGGATTGGACATGTCCCTCTAGTCATATTAAAAATATTTTGATAAAGTAATAAATTATAGCCGATTGAATTTATAAATTTTGATATTTATTTCATTTATTAATAAATATAAAAATTATTAATAAATTACATTTTTTTGAAATAAAATTGTCATTAATATCCACATAAATAATTTAAAATGTAAATTTTCCATAAATTTTAATAAAATCTTGATAATAATTTAACTTTGTATGAGAAATCCTGCCAACACACTCAATAAAGTTTTCATCAAATGCAACGCGGTGTATTTAATGTATAAATAAGCAGGTCAAATATACAAAATTATATTAAAATGTTGTCCGATTTGAAGATTTATAATAGTTTTCTGCAACTATTGACACATTGAGTGACATCCCATCATATATTTTATAATTAAATTAATTAAGAGTAGTTTTGGACAATGTTTGCATTAATTTCAAAAATACAAATGCCTCAGTATTTTGAATATTAAAAAGAAATTGAGAGAATTTGAATTTAGGTGTCTCTAACAATGCTATATATATATATATATATATATATATACACCTTCATACGCAACACGACAATGATTTAATTACAAGAAAGTCCAATTAAACATTTGCTTTAAGATATATTTCATCAGTTTTCCTGGTATCATCAGGTAAAATAGAAAAAAAAACGATAGATATTATAAATTATGTAAACAAATTTTATTAAGATTTTATTTTAATATAATTTTTAATTTTAACAGTCTAAAAAAATGTTAACTTTTAAAACTCAATAATTTAATACATTTATAAAAACAAACGATTTTATCAATAAAGCCTCACAAATTATGCGTTTCCAATAATTATTATTATTTGAAGTATGTTTCATAGGATAGGTTGCTTGAACATTTTTAGAAAACCCGTTAATTTTTTTTGAGAAGTTTAAATATTTAAAAAGTGATTTGTTTTGATAAAGTGATTTTAATCTAATTTGTTTATTTAAATAAATTTATTTTTTATGATATATTTTTAATATTTAATGAAAAGATTTTTAAAATTTTGGTGAAATGAATTAATTTAAATTTATTGTTTTAATGAAGTGATTTTTCAATTTTATTATTATTTTAATCTTATTTGTTTTTTAAATGAATTAATTTTTATGATGTATTTTTTAATTAATTTTTATTTAATGTATTGTTTTACTTGGTTTTAAATTTTATTTGTTTGTTTAAATGAATTTATTTTTATTTATTTTTTAATTATTTTTTAATATTTGTTTTAATGAAGTGATTAATATTTTAATCTAAATTGTGTGGAATTATATTTCATAAAAAGTCAGGAAATGTGTCAATTATCCGTAAAAAAGTTAAAGGTATAATAGTGAAGTTTTTATATGTTTATAATCATTTTCTCCTGCATCTTTATTCACCTTCAAAATTAAATTCAAACAAGTAAAAAGAGATAAAATAAGGGAAATGGAAAAAATATAAATGTTTCTGACAATCATTTAATAGGAATTAATTTAAAAATAATGAAACAATTATTCTGGTTTTATCCGAAAAAATATAAATAAAAAAATTATATTAGAATTTTTTTTATATGTACATATGAATATTTTAGTTTGTTCATAAACTTTTCTTCCTCTCCTCGTAACCGGATTTTTTTAAATTTGACTAACAAGCCTTCAATCACCTGGTCGCGAAATCTTTTTGAGAAATTTTAGTGGAATTTTGTTTATTGTAGAAGATTAATCTATTTACCAATGCTACTTCTATCATAAAATGCTATAATTTTTAGTACTATTTTTATGCCACCTTGCAAATGGATATATTGAACAAAGTTGGCCAAATCTATCAACACCCCCATGTGTGTATTATACATTCTTTGAATGTTGAGTTTTATGACTGTTCTTCAAAAGAACGAGCATTTCCAACAGTACCGAACAATTCCGCACGCACAAATTTTTCCTCTTTTAAATTTTCATACAATTGGACACTAGTATAAAAATTATTTTTGAAGACAACAAGTCCGTTATAACAAGTCCGTTAAAATCACTTAATAATTGTTTCCTAATTCTGTATCCTAAACCTTCTACTGGAGGTTCGGCTTCTTTACCTTTATAAATGTCAGACTTTAGAAGGAACCCTGTTTTCGCACAGTGACCAAACCGTGATCCCCAATTGGAACTGGAATTCGATGGCAGATAGTGTTTGAAAAACAATCGCTCTTTGAATTTAATAATCGAATTTCAAATTTGAAACATGTGTAGAGCGACCAAGTGAACATAATACATTCAGTATATATTAAAAACAAATTTACCCCGAAGGGTAGGTTAAAGTCGAATCAAAGGTCTATTCAAAAGTATTCGGATGTATCCGCTGCTCGCACTTGAGAGATGTGTACAGTGATTCGGATTTATTCGAAAGGATTAAATGAATGTATTTTTTCATTATTTTAATTTTATTAATTTGTTTGAATGAATTAATATTTTTCAAATGTTATTAGCAATATATTTTCCACCGGGAAAGTGGGGTTAAAGTAAAAACAAAAAATATATTCAATAGTATTCAAATTTATCCACATCTCGCATCTAAAGGATTAAATTAATGTATTTTAAAATTATTTTTATTTTATTTTTAATATTTGTTTCAATGAAGTGATTAATATTTTAATTTTATTTGTTTGATTAAATAAATAAATTTTTATTTTAATATTATTTTATTTTTAATATTTGTTTAAATAAAGTCAATAACATTTTAATTTAATTTTTTTTGTTTGAATGAATTAATTTTTAGTATTTTAAAAAATATATTATTATCAATATTTATTCAAAAACTGAATAACATTTTACCCCTAACATTTTTATAATATATTTTTTAATTAATTTTTATTTAATGTTTTGTTTTAAGTGGTTTTTAATTTTAAAAAATATTTAAATTTTATTTGTTTGTTTAAATAAATTTTTATTTTAATAATAATTTATTTTTAATATTTTTTTAAATAAAGTCAATAATATTTTAATTTAATTTTTTTAGTTTTTTAAAAAATATATTATTATCAATATTTATTCAAAAACTCAATAAGATTTTATCCCTAACATTTTTATTATATATTTTTTAATTAATTTTTATTTAATGTTTTGTTTTAAGTGGTTTTAAATTTTAAAAAATATTTAAATGAATAATTTTTTTCCTTTGTTTTAATGAAGTGGTTTTCGAATTTTGCTATAATGATGTGATTAATATTTTAACCTAATTTATTTTTTAATTATTTTTATTATTTGTTTTAATGAACTCATTAATATTTTAATTTAATTTTTTTGTTTGAATGAATTAATTTTTAATTTTTTTCAAATATATTATTATCAATATTCATTTCAAAAACTGAAGAACATTTTACCCCTAAAAAGCATAAAAATAACAGGGTAATCAAAGACAACACTTTATAGAACACCACAGAACACGACAGAAACTAGACGCATGCAGTTACCGAAAAGCTAGCTAAACCCAACGCGGGAGTTTATGGAAAACATAGAAATAATTTTTTAATTAAAATATAAATTTACTTTCATTATTGAGTGAATTGAAATTTTCGTTATCAATTTCCATTGCACCAGGATCTTTCATAATAATTTCAAGTAGGCTTTCATTTCCACCCGTTAAAAGCAGTTCATCTAAATCATCTGAATAATTTAATATCTTATCGTCAATTTCCACATGATAATCATCAATTTCATTATCATCAATTAGAAATGAGTCAAATTCGCTTTGCAAATTCTCATCGTCCGTTTCATCAGATGGATTTTCACGAGGCATGCTCATCATTATTGACATTGTTGATGAATGTGAATGTTTAATGGCCAGATCGACCATTTGATTTAAGTTCTTATTTTCAGAATCAGACAAATTGTCTTTATCACTATCTTTTCTTTTCCCTTCTTTTGCCATCTTTTTAGCTCTCATTTTTTCTCTCATTGTTGCTACTGTTAATGTTCGTCTAGGAGGTGGCATTTCTTCTGAATCCATATCTTCCAAAAAATTCTCAATTCCATTTAAATCGTCTTGTTCTGTTTTTATGTCTGACAAAATATAAATACAAAGGAATGAGAAGTTGTTTACTTTTTTGACTCAAGACTGATTCAACAGATGACTGCGAAGTGAACTCAGATGAAAATGACCACTGGGGAGAATTTGGAGTCTTAATATATATATATATATATATATATATATATATATATATATATATATATATATATATATATATATATATATATATATATATATATATATATATATATATATATATATATATATATAATTTCAAAACATTTATTTAACATGTGCACACCGGCACCGATTTTCAAGCAGCGCATCATCTGGCGACGCAATTTATGTATTTAAACAAAAGTTGTGTTTATAATACGTTATTAATTATAATTGTAATTAAAAATAAATGTTTATGATATATATACGTTAAATTTTCTAATAACACGTCTAATAATACAATCAAATACGTCCCACCGCCAGATAAGGCGGTCTAGTGCAGGCCATCGGTGGTACTCGTCACCCGATGAGGCAGGTTAGTGCGTACTACCGGTGATCCGCGCCGGCGTGAACGTGTTAATATGAAAATGATAAATATTTTTAAAAAATAAAAAAAAATTTATTTTCAAATTATGTTATGAGTAACATATATATCAAATTACAAAGTAAGTTTATAATTAGCAAAATCAACAATGTTTTTAAGTTCCAGATCCAAAAATTTTAATACCTAATAGTAACTTTTGTGATATATATTGGGCTCGCAAATCACATGAGACTACCAAGTGTCAGCTTAGCCTTGTTTGTTTATAAGCCCATAATAAAGATGAATAACTAATTTTGAATAACTTTATATTTACAGAATTTTCGAGCAATAATTTAGAACTTTATTTAAATGTAAATTAAAATGAACTTCATACGATATTGTGAAATATCAGTTTATTTCCATTTCATATTCGATTTTATGATTTTCATTGTCGAAAATGTTTTCTCACAAAATTTACTTACAATAGAGGGGAGGATAAATGTCAGAATAAATGTCTATCAATAACTCGTTATTAACATAATTTTAATTATATACCCTCCTCACTTATATTCCCCGATATTTGATTTTCCATTAATTAATCACTTATATTCCCCCGATATTCCACTATTTAATCACTTACATTCCCCGATATTCCACTAATTATTATCACTTATATCCTTCCCACAAATATTTCTTTTAAAAATATTTTTATTAAAGTGATAATTTTTATGAAATAATTTTAAATAAATGCAATTAATATACATCCATTCTTATCCACCATCATCTTATCTATGCCACTTCTCAGTATTTACCTCCCATAATCTATTAATGAATTATTCTACCACTTATTTTCACCCATTTGAATTATTAATTTATCATAGAGTAATGAATAATTTTCTCGCTTTAATGAAGATTCGTACCTCCTGAGAATAATATTGTTAATTTTATCAAAGTTTATCATTTTTATCATATAATTGCTTACCACTTTAGAATATTTTTTATCAAAATTTGTGATAATTTACCTGATTCAATGATAAATTTGATGGAGTTTTATTATATATGTTACTGTGAATTTGTATTACCAGTGAGAATATATTTTCACTAACGTTTCAGTGAATTCATATCCGAATACGTTTTCACCAGTGGAAATATATTTCTACTGGTGAAAATATAACTTCACTAGCAAGTTTTAGTGAATGTGTATTCTACCCTAACTTATAACTGAATGTCAGTTTGACAGTTGCGTGTTTTTTTTGTTTTCATTTATGTCAACCGCTCCAGTTATTTCTAGTCTGTAGACTACCCGAGTTAAAAAGTTAAAAACATTGAATGATATATTAATTTATTTTGAACTTACACATTAAATATAATTACATATTTAGAAAAACTAAAAAACTTTTAAAAACACTTCGAAGCTAGATGAAAGAAGGGCGACACATCGACAATTAGGGCCAAATATTTCCACGCGGCGAATTCTCGCTTGTCAATGAATACAAACTCACTAAATGTAACCAGTGAATTTGCATCTTCATTGTTAGATATACATTCACTGACCGGCTTAGAGAAAATATATTTTCACCAGTGAAAATATATTCTCACTGGTAATACAAATTCACTGTAACATATATACTCTGAGTTTATCCGGCAAGATTTTTTGACCTCCTATGGGTATTTGTCATAAAGGTACTAGTCGTAAGGGTTCTGGTGTGTTTTAATGATTTAATTTAGGCAAATTTTGGTGTTTAAGGCATTCATTGATAATTTTTTATAGTTGATGGTTTTAGTAAATATTCAAGTGAATTTCTAACATTTTTATGATGTTTTATCATTTTTGTGAATTTCTATCATTTAGTGAATTTCATGATGATTGAAAGAATATTTAAAAAATTAATGTTTAATTCTATTGTTAATTCTAAGATAAATTTAATTAATCTCTTTATAATTCGCTGTATTTTTATTGACTTGCTTTAAAATTTTAAATAAAAATTTATTTTTAATGACAGTTAGGTTTTGAGTTTTGTTTTGAGTTTTTTTACAATAATCAAGTGAGAATAAATTTTGATGATGATATTGAATTTGAGACAAAATGATTTTTTCAATAATTTTCTAAGAATTTCATGTTGACTTAAAGAATATTTTTTCAATAGACCCCTTTATATGTATTGAAAAAAATATGAGTGGCCCACTGCAGCAATTACGTAATCAAAAAAGCAAAAAAAACGAGTTGGAGCAAAAAAAGTTGCCGCAACCCCCCTCTCCACCGGGAGGTGGGTCATTGCTCCAGGGGGCCACTAACTACTTACTGGAACTGACGGACATCGCATCAGCATTTGAGGATACTGAAGATGAACTGTAGGATTTAGATTTTGATACAACATTTTCATATAACGTGATACTTCCGGTAAAGATGAAAATGAAAATAGTTCTGTGGAGCTTACTCATATTACAGAAAATGATACAATCTTACAAACGAGTGATCTTTTTACACCAACTTGCCCTAATACGAGTAACAAATGTAGACTTATTAGATAGCCATATTGGACAAGATTATATGTCATTGCGTTAAAAATGGTATTTTAGAATATTTTGTAACCTATTAGACATTAATGCCATTAATGCATGGTTATTATTCCAACATGCATCAATCGAAAAAGGGCAACAAAATAATATTACCATATGGACATTTTGGTTTGAGATTGCTAAATGCATGTGTTATAATGGAATAAATAATTCGCTGTAAAAAAGGAGGCCTAGCAATGTTGACTGTGAGCTGGAAGAATAATGACACAAAGGTCTGAAAACATGTTCCATCGTCAAATGTTCATAACAGCTGAGTCATTGGATTCTATAAAAGTATATGGTTCAATATGATTGTAACGGGTTGTCACATTACAATTGCTCTAAATGTGGTGCCCATTTATGTCTTACAAAAAAGTAGGAATTGCTTTGAAAATTTGCACCAGCGAGATTTATAAAAATTGATCAATAAATGTTTTTTTAATTAGTGTAGTGTTTCAACTATAAACGTATAAAATAACACATACATACATATAAAATAAATGCATGAAAAATTTATTTTCATCATTAAACTATCTATATTCAAACCTATTCCATACAATCTCACATAAGGATAACCATTGCATATTGTTGCAAATTTGATACATAATTTTTCCTTGATATTTTCTTTCTTGATTTTTCTTGATTTTTTCCTTGTTAAAATTTTTTCATTATTTATTTATTTCTTTTTCATCCAATGTATATGATAAGATACTTTACAAGATTTTTTATTTAAAATTAAAAAGTCACGTAATGAAGTGTTAACCTTATTCAAGAATGATTAATTTGAATAAAAATTAATACACCATCTTTCTTAAATATTTTTTAGATTTATTTTACTTTAACAATATTTTTAAAAACCATACTTGTGTGATTTCTTAATTATTTTCTCACACTAATTTTACTAACCCCGTTGCTTATATAGTGTTTTATAGTTTATAAATTACTACACAAATTTTCTATCAAATTTTAAATTATTCTCAAGTATCTAAGTACTTATAAATAGAAAAATGATTTGTAAAAAATTGAAGTTAATTTTAAAAAAGAATTTTCTAATATAACCAAAGTAATTTATTCAGCGATAATTTAACACCAATTTTTAACAAAGCATTCACCTTTCCGGTTCCTTAATTTCATATATATACTAAGGTTATTAATCCACGTCTGAAATTGTGATATAATTGGCTTTTTGGTTTAGAGCATAAATGTGTGATCTGTTCGTAATTGAAAGTATAAATAGTGTTTAAAATGTACCATGAAATAATAAATTGCAAGTAGTTCTTTACTGGTGATGCAATATCCTAGTTCATGTGCATTCATCGCATGTGATCCATTAAAATCTATTTGTGACAGTGGAACTCCAATTCTGTTAAAGATTTTGTATCTGTATCCATTATAAATTCCTTTTAAAAATCTGGAAAAGTTTTTTGGTGTTTTTATAAGTTGGACTTTCATACTTGGACTGCTGTTTCACATTCATTTGTCAACACTAATTTTGTTTGATTGCTGTTACATAACTTTTCTAACTCCTTTGAAAATTGTGTATAATTTTCAATAGATCGTCGATAGTAATTTGTGAGTCGAAAAAACTCCTCAGTATTTAAGCAGTATCTTCCGAATAGTTTAATGACATAAATTTTACTATCATCTGTTCTTATTTATAATATGACCTCAAAAATTCGTTTTTCTTTTAAGAAAATAACATTTTTTCTGCTCAACTTTAATCTCAAATCTTTAATTTTTCCCAATACATTTGTAATTCCTTGCATAGGTTATTCTTTAGTAGTTGAAAATATTTTATAAATATATATTAAAATTATTTTAAAAAAGTGTTTTAAAGAAAATATTAAATCAGTTTAAAATTAAAATATTCTGAATAAGAAAAATGAGTTAAATTTGATTTTGTTATTTTAAAATTGTGAAAAGCAAGTAATTCTAAAATGTCGTATGAATTGATAAACAAGATCCGAATACAATCTAATCAGGATTTGAAAACAAATAAAAGACAAAACTTATTTAATTATTAAATTATACCGTTAACGTCAAATATGCATTAAAATATAAATTGAATGGAAATATTTAAACAAATGTAGTTTTGAAATATAAATAACCGCCGTTTCAATATAACATTTGCCAAAATTGGACAAATTGAACAAGTAATAATGGCAAAATGTCAATTAAAATTAAAGTTATGATAAATTTATTAAGATTGTATTTATATATTATTATTATTCAATGCAATCAGAAATAGATTCAAACCTAAGGAAATTTATGTATAGTTTATCAGCTTTATTTAATGAAATTACCACCAGAAAAATAGATTTGTCAGAAATAAAATAATTAGCCACTAAAATTATAGTTTGTCCCTAAATTGGGTATTAACCATCATTATTTAGTAGTTACTCAGATATTAATTTGATTAGACCTAATATAATTGAAGCACTGTTACTTAAATATGACCACCAATTTTTATTAGAAACCCAACTTTAATATGATTTGACACCTACTATTAAAGAAAAGTCGTCAATTAATTGTCTATCAATAAAAGCAAATAAGCACAGTATAAAGAGAATAAGACTGTAAGGCATTAAAATATTTTATCTTAACGACGCTGCTTTGGTTTGGTTGATTATCTTGTTTTCTTTTCTTTACTAAATGGATGTTTAGTGCTTCTATATACCTATATTGTTTTTGTAAAATGTAATTTTTCTCATAGATTGGACAATAACAAGTTGAGTGCTTCCAGTCTTCTTCAATCATCGTTATGTACCATATTGCAGTAGTGCTTACGACGTACGAATCAAAAGAAACCCATTTGCGATTGGTATGTTGATTAATGTATGTAGTAATTCTTTGTACGTAACTGGCAAGCGTCTTTTTACAGACACAGCATGAAGAATAGCTTCCCGACAAGTTTGGTGTAATATCTTCTTTTTGTCCGTTGAGTCTACTGTAAGGACCCTATATCCAACCCAATAAGTAGCTTATAAGTAGCACCCGCATGAATATTGTCAGTAATTGCTAGTGTTACTGTATTCTTCGTCGACGCTCCTGCTGTAGTGTGGAAGATCCTGGGAGGCCATGATAACTTTAACTATATGTGGAGTTCTAGTTCATAACCCCAAATCAAACTAAGCCTAACCCAAATGCCTGTATTTTTTATATATCATATAATTGTAAAAATTACAAATTATACAAATTTATTCTATTTTTAGTATACTTATAATCTTTTATTGGCGTATCTATTACATATTAGGAATAGTCATGTGCATATGTATAGTCACATATAAAATAAAATGTTAACTCATCACGTTAAAAAATATATGGTGTTTCATAAATGAAACAATTATTTTTACATGTTAGTTGCATACTACAGATTAAAAAATTGCAACTGGGTATAACATTATACTTTTAATAAAAAATATTTAAAAGTATGCTTGTTTTATTGTAGCAAAAGTATAGCATCAGCTATTTGATATTTGGCATTTTGTTTGTTTCCATGCGTGGATTTGAAGGACATTTTATATTTCAGAATTCTAAGAAGTAAGGTTATTTGAAAATATATTTTTTAATATTAGTATCTTAATTAATGTATATTTTATTTAGTATTTTTCGAATGCACATCGGAAAAAAATTATTTGATTATGAAAGAGGACAGATTGTGGTTCTCTTCAACGAGAAAAAGCAAAAACGCGAGCGCTTTGATAAAGTTGTGAGGAATCTTTTAAAGAATCAAGCTGCTTCTTACCCAGAGAAAAGTTGTGGCACACCCAGTAAGCTCTCAGAGGAAACAGTTTTTATAGCATTGAGGACTACCCCTCATTTCGTCAGAGAGCAACTAAGTGCTGTCTCAGCATTGAATTAACAAAACAAAACCTAGCGCATGGAGTTTGCTCGGGAAAATATGGCTCATTATTGAAATAAGGTTGGTATGGGAAGTTAAACATAGTCATATTGTGCGATAAACACTTTAAAGTCATTTTGTGTCATACAGGTGATATTTGGCGACAAGGAAAAATTCAATTTAGACGGTCCTGATAGATACTATGGTTATTGGCGGGACATACAGAAAGACCCGGTATACTATTCGAAAAGGAATTTTGATGGAGAGTGCAATTGTGAGGAGAATTATGTAACTTTGGGAACTTGTCTTTGGCGTTTACCTCGTCCAAAATTAATAGCACAGAGTATCAAGGGATACTGCAGGACCATCTACTATCATTCATTACACGATTTAAATGTCGTGGACTAATTTTTCAACAGGGTAATGCCAGTGTACATGTAAGCAGGTCAACGACTGATTGGCTGACGGAGAAAATATTTGTCGTTTGTATTGGTCAGAACGCTCCCCTGACAGCTATGCCATGGAGAATATATAGGAAATGCTGGTTTATGCTTACCATCGACAATTTGGCATTGTAGCTGAATTGAAAGTATGCATCCTGAAGGAATGAAATGGCATCAAAGACTCCGTAATTTCAAATCTCATTAAGAGAATGCTGAATCGAATTTTTGAGGTCATTCAGCGCAATTGACGTCTTACTTTTTATTAAAGCAGCCATTTCAATATTTGTGAATTTATTTAGCCAAAATACATGTAAAATACCTGGTACGGCTATACTTTACAGCACGCTACAACGGGGATTATGTTATAAAAATGTGGTTAAGACGGCTGAGAAGAAAAAACTAAAAACTACCGTCATTTCTTTATCATAATTGGACGTATAAATGGTTAAAACTTTAGGTCTGTTGCCCAATAGGTCCAATAGTAGGGACATAAAATAGAATTCGAAGAGGTACGGCTATACTTATGCACAGCACTGTATGATATCTAATAAAACTTGGTTGTCATGTTAAAGTGATGTTGTTTCAATAATATTATGTGGTTATGGAACAATTGATGCATTTCCCTTGTATGTATCCAATCAGGGAGTTTTGTTATGTGGTTATATCTATACAATTGTGTTGTGTGTTTCTTCCTTTTGCACCTTGATATATGCATGTATGCTTGCTTATCTATCTTTTTGTTGCACCTTCGGTTGAATTTATTTTAAATGTGTGTACATGCTGTGTTTCTGTCTTTGTTCGACTTTTCAGAATTAAATTTATTTTTGAATTGCTTATTTCTGGATTTTTTAGATGAACTGATATTTGTTTAAAATATATATTTCCTTTGAATTTGTTTCGGTTTTTTAAAATTTATTAAAATGAGGTTAAATGGATCAAATTGTGTGATGCGAAATCAGCAAATTGTATTATTGGACACGAATGTAAATCTGTTACAGTTCTTCACAAAATGATTTCTGTTGGAATGAATATAATTCGTTTGAAATTAAGTCATGAAACATATGAATATCATTAAGAAACAATTAATTTAATGATAGTAGCAGTTGATGCATTTAAGCTGTATTTCAGAACGGTTGTTATTACTCTTGACACAAAATACCCAGAAATAACTGACGAAGTTCTTCCGTGCAAATTATATAAATTAACATAGTTAGTAGTAGGTATCCTGAACGAAGCAATTGTAGTCAATTTTGGGTACATTATAATAATAAAATTAATATTAAATGTATAATTATTTTATTTCTGACAAATCCATTCCTCTGGTGGTAATTTCATTATATTAAGTCATGGAACTTATGGAAATCATAAAGAAACAATTAATTTAATGAGTAGAAATTGATGCATTTAGGCCGTATTTCAGAACGGTTATTATTACTCTTGACATAAAATGCCCAGAAATTAGATATTGGTCTTATAAACGGTAGTGGAACTGACGAAGTTCTTCCTCTGGTGAATATTTCATTAAATATATAGTATAAATATAATTATAGTATAAATATAAACAGTATAACTATTTATCAAATAACAATACTCCAAATTAAGATAATATTTATAAATAAAATTTAAGTAAAAATCACCTGATTTTCGAAAAATGAATTTTTCAATTTAGACTGATAGAAATGGTTTTGGCTGGTTTTTGAGTAAGGAGAATTAGCAAATGATAACCTATCACTCCCAGGTGACAAAGAACAAGGTGATTTAGAACTGTAACAATTTATATCAGATGAAACATTTAATGTAGATTCAGTTTTTGAAAAAACATCATTGAAATATTTTGGGCAATTTCGATGTAATCGTTTTGATAATTTATCTCTCAAATTATATAAAATTGTATCACAGTCTAATGTATTATGTTCTGTATCTTTGATTAAAGTTACAGAATTTCTGAAAGTGTTATTCGATTTAGATTTCTGCTTTTCTTTATATTTCCCTCGAATAGAAACGGATTTATTTATCAAAGATAAATGGTTGAATTGGGTGTTTGGTTTTTGAATTGATGAAGGAGGTGAAATGGACTTTAACCTTGCAGGTAATTGACCCGCCGTTGATCTAGTGGGTCGTTTTTTTGGTGAAGGTGCTATTGAACTCCCTGAGTTTTTCCGTTTGTATTTGCTACTTTTTGAAAAATCAGAACTTTCTGAATTTAATGCCAAATTACGATTACTTTCGCGTAAAAAAATGTCTGGCGAATCTTCATCCTTAAATTTTAAAAAATTGAAAATTATTATTTTAAAATAATTTTTTTCAAGGATAAAACACTAAATCGAACATTGCAATTAATTAATTACATTTTCTTTAAAAACAAATTATTAAATTTATAAAGTAAATTATTTTAAAATGATACTATGATGTAGCAGGATCTTAGCAAGGATATTTTGTGTACTGAGAAAGGCATGAAATTGCAACTCTTGTATTTTTATTTCACAAATTTCAAGTTCATAAAATAACAATTTAAAATATGACCAAAAAAATTAAGTTATATGAATTTCATAAAATAATTGAAATATGATGTTAAGATTCTAAAAATGTGTAATGGAATTTTAGGTAAATATAAAATTTTTTATTGGTATAAGAATTTTAAAATGAGTTTTGGTTTTTAAATGAAGTCTGAACATCAGTTTTGAAATTAATTTTGTTTAAATGAAGTTTTGTACCATATTATTCAAGAATCTTTAGATTTTAGTAACTATTAATCGTAAATTGCAATTAGATTAATTAACATTTACTGTTAAGGTAAATTTAGTAAAGACACAACCAAAGGGTTAAGGTACAGCGAGTACTATTCATATTTTTCTTTTAATAATTTTGTTTTATTTGACCATTATAACATCATTGAAATAAAAATAAAAAATATTTTTAATTACTTGTCATTAAAAATAATCATAAATTCTTACAATACACATATTGTGGTGATATTATATTTTACAAATGATGTTTTAATTGAAAATTCATTTTTATAAATAAAGCTCATGAATTGACATAGAGGAATCTAATCCCAGATCGTCATTCATGATTTCCATATTTAATTTTTCGATATCATTAAAATCACAAAGTAAATTTACATTATACTGAACTTTTGAGTTTAAAAAACAAATCAGAATGAGTGCAGCTAGGTTTCGATTAAAAGTCGAAAAGTCAAATGAAATTATAATAAATACAAGAATAGTAAAGATAATGTTGTTGAAAATCATAAGTTATTAGTAATTTACTTGATATTGAAAAAATGATATTTAAAAACACGCTGATTTTAGTCGATTTCTAGACAATATTTACTGCTACATGGGTTGCGGCTATACTGAGGTCGTTTTTAATAAATAATAATTAGAAGTATTATTACACGCAATCTAGGGTGATAAAATATCTAGTTTAAAAATAACTAAAGCAATATACACTCGACTTTCATTCTTAGCAAGAAACATTTAATGACATAGAGAATGCGAATCATACCGGAAGTTGACACGTGTCATTCATATACAATAACCCGAGTTCGGACTATTTTCAATATAAATATACAATTTTTATATTGTATTTATTTAAAAACTTGACTATGAATCAGCAAATATATCGATGTTTCTTTTGATATTCACGAATTTTCGGCACAGCCTTTTTCAAGTTATTTTGAAAATTTTTAGATCATTCAAGTGATCTGAGAAAATTAACTGAAAAACGTAAACATTTCAGTATAATCTTAGAACTTTCTAGTATTTTAATGTAAATAAATGTTTCCTTGTTATAAATTTAAGAAAAACGTTGGATATTTGTATTTATAAAAGTTTTAAGTATTACTTTTAAAACAAGAAGAACAAATTACTAGATATCCACAAGATAAATATAACATGGATACTTTATTATTTTTAAAAGTCGAGCACTTCTTGCTTATTTCAATTTATCAGTGATTTTTATTTCTATTCCATTCATATTCGCCATGAAAGATTAAATATGGCCTCGATATTTTCCAAGTCTAAAATACATACATGGCCAGAAAACAATGATCATTTAAAAATATTATACAATTTGTTAATTTTATCAGTAATTTTTTGAATCCAAAAACGTTTACGAAATTTTCAACTAATTTATTTATCTAATGATTTATCTAATTTGTTAGAAGTATAAGATCAAATGAATCACTCAATGCCAAAAGTCTATCAAATTTTGAAAAGGTTAGATCCAATTTATCAGAATTTAATTCTGTAGCCATAATTGAAATGTATAATTTAGTCTGTAATTATAAAATCTAACCTCTGTATCTTTTATAAACATTTTATATATTCTGAAAATGTAATCAATTTAAAATAGGGTAAGAGTAAACATTATATAATATCATGTTTAACAAAATACTATTATAAAATCATGCCATTTTGGTTATTTTTCGATAAAGTTTGTCAAATCAATTTCAATGGCACTGGGAAATATATGTAGATGATGTTTTGCGTCAAATCTAGCAATGTCTTTAATTGTTATAATTTCTTAGAAATGTATTAGGGTCAGTATGGTGAACGTTTAATTTGAGGTGAATTTCAATATATTAATTGATGGATATCAAATTACGACAATTGGAATAAGGGTTTGCATATGAGTATAAGTAACTCATTTGAATCAATTTACATAAAAAAGCTTTCAATATAGAAAAGGTTGCTTTGTAGAAAAAAGTAAATGTGAATTTTATTTTTTTATATTTTATTACAAAAACCTTTACTAAAAGATCAGTTTGCTAATTAAATACTCCCTCTGTCCCATAATACTGGATAGTTTTCGTATCGTGTCCGCGGATTATCGCGAATATACGGCTTTACCTCAATATATTTTTACTTATAAGTTGAAATAATCATACGACTTTCTGAAAGATATCATTTACCATAAATATAACCGTATCTTCTTGTTTTATTTCATCATTATTTCATAAAAGGTCAAAAATTACAAAAATCGTTGTCCCATATTACTGGATAGTTTTCACAAAATGCTTAAAATATTCGATAATTTGTCAAGAATTAAAGAAAGTAACAATAATGTTAAACTTATTTTTTCACATTTAACAATGTTTTATAATTTGGACATTTCATTTTTGTGTTTTTTTATTACGTTATTATGTTTTCAGTACCATCACAAGTTATATTATCCACTTATTTTTGAAATTTTGCAAGCCATCCATAACTTGCGACATATGATTCAGCTCCATTGAAAGACTTATTCAACTCAATCGCTTTTACTTTTAATAATTCCTTTGAAATCAAATTATTGATTTGCCGCCATTCTAAAAATCATGAATACACTTTTGTCAACTACAGAATTTTTAAGACTTCATTTATTTAATCTTTTCCGGATGCTTACATTTTTGATGAAAACTCCACATTTCTTTGTATTTTATTCTGTTATTTTTCTGACAAATTTCTTTAGGTTTCTTATTATCTTCAAGATCTTTTAAATTGATAATTTATCTTATAAAGAAATCAAAGCTCTTCCCTTCTCCATTTATTACGGAAGAACTAAAAATCCTAAATAAATCTCCGTGATAACTTACAATTAACACTGATTTTTTGATAGTTAAATTATTTTTAATTAATTATTATATATTAATTATAAATACACTCAATTCTCTTTTTATGCGATTTTAAAATAATGCGGTGCAACAAAAAATTTCTATTTCATCACAAATGATCACTCATCTATAATTGGTGGACACACCAACCGGTATTATTATGTGTTTGTTCGGTACAAACAGTGGCAAATTAGTGCGCAATTGATATGTTCAAAACAATTTGTTTAAAAACCAAGCTATATATGAAACATTTTCATTATGTTATACTACGTATGTTTATGACTATTTATTAGTCAGTCAGTAGAAAACAAAACTCTGTAAAAGGTTACCACTTCAACACAAGTTGAAAATTTTTAAGTTTTAATAAATTTTTTAAAAATTTTAATCTTTTATTACTCGCAAGAAAAATGTGATAATAATAATAAAAAAACAACAGAAAAGTGCATTTCCATAGATCGCTTAGTGAAAGGAGAAGAATCTACAGCAATAGATAAACATTTTAATTCATGCGAATCTACTATAAGAGCAATTAAAAAAATGGTGTGACAATAAGAAAATCAATTATATCGGGTACAAAATTGAGTTATAAAATTTCATCATATTCAAGAGACACCTTAATAGAAAAAACAGAAAAGTTGCTCGCAATTTGAATTGAAGGTTTAACTCAAAAAGAGCAGATGGACATTTAATTAAAGAGAAAGCTCTTCAATTTTACGAACAGCTGAAGGCATCAGAGTATATATGAAAGAGACGGGTCTCAAATTTAAGATCCTATTAATTCTTGATAATGCACAAGGTCATGCAAATTTAGAACATCCAAATATATAATTAATTATTTTCACTCCAAACAACCAGTTTTATTCAACCATTAGATCAGGGAATTTTTTCGACATTTAAAAAATATTATTTTTCAAAATCATTTTTGTTAAACTAGAATCTAAAACAATCACAGTTACTGAAGTTTGGAAAAAAATTAATCTTTTGGACTGTATATTAGCAATTTCTGAAGTAAAACCACAAACACTAAATGCATGTTGGAAAGCAGCTTACCTTAATGCGTATTAAAAAGAAATGAATCAAATCAAATCCTACAAAAGACAGCGAACTAGAAGAAGAACCAGTCTCACTTAACACAAATTTAATTCGTGAAGACCTTGAACTTTATAGTAAATTGGAATTTTTTTTCCTAGTAAATGATAACGATTCAGAACGCGCCTTAAAATTCTAACGTTATCTGAAAATTTGTATGTCAGGCTACCGAAAATTCTACAAAGAATTATACAAGCCAGCAATGTTTAATCACTGACAATTTTGTTAAAGAAAAAAAAATCAACCGAAATGGCTAATTTCTCTCTACTCAGGTACCATAATCATCAAACAAGCCAAAATAGATTTCAGAAGCCATTTTAAAACCCCCCTATATTAGTTGTTAAAAACAATGGAATGGAATACCCCACAATTTTCTGATTCCTAATTGTTCCATTATTATCTCTAAAATTTTCTTTCAATTATTAACTAATCCGATCTAAGTAATATTCTCAGTTAGGATTGTTTTATCTTTGAAAAATTTTTTCATTGGTAAATTTTCGTAAATTGCTGTTAAATACTTTCTTTCTATTCAAACACAAGAAAAAATGCTTTTCCAATATTCAATTGAGTAATAGAATTTTAAAAACAAAAATTAAACATGAATATGTGTAATTAAATTGAAAACAAACAATAAATTTTAATCCGACATATTTGTATATTTCAAATAAAAATTTCCTTTAAAAATCATTTATATACGTTTCAAAGAACTTTTAGATTTTCTTTGATAAGGAAAAATACATGTCAGAGTAATCGTATAAGGAAGATGCGCTTTCCATACAGAGATACATTCCACACAATCAGGAAACCGGGAAAAATCGAAAACATCACTCTTAATTTTAATAAATTTTTTATTTTACGATTGGATGAATCTGATTTCATAAATATTGAGAGCCACAGAGTCTGATTCCATATAGAAAAAATATTTTAGATATTTGTAATCGATAGTTAAATTATAAATCCACCATATATTATAATTAGATTTTTTATTGGAATAAAAATTATAAAATTATTTTTTTCAAAAAAAAAATTAAAATTCTAATATAATAGATTTTAAATTTTACGATTTTAATTTACAAATCTTAAATGTCATTATCTATTTACAGATAAAAAAATTTATTATTAGTTAATTTATAAATAGAAAGTTTACCTTAATATCCGAAAAATCTTCACATGGCGTTGAATCGCGTTTCACTGAGTTATAAGATTTTTTAAAAATAACTTTTTCATCTTTCTGATTTGTTATTTCAAATTCTTTATCACAATTTATTTGATTATTTATAAATGTAACGGCGGATTCAATGTGTGAGTGCAAGAGTTTATCAATACCAACATTAATATCGTAATCAAATTTTATGGATATTTTGTCTTGTTTCACTGGATTTGGTGAGTTTTCGTTAGCTGAATCTGAATCAGTAAAGCTTTTTGATCTTTTTATAGATAAGAAGTTTTCAGAAAAGCTTTTCGAAATTGATTTGATATTGTTAATAAATGATTCGATTGTTATCGTAGATTTTTTCTTAGTAGCTTTAAAAAAGAAATTCGATAAAGCTTTATTAAAGAATTCATTGTTGAGCGAAGTTTTAGAAAGAGAAAGTAAATTAGTATTTAGTTTTTCATGATTATTAACAACTTTATCACATTCTGGCATTAATTGAATAAGATTTTGTTGGACCTCGGCTGGTAAAATATTCATATTTTCTTTAGATATCAGTGACTAATAAAAGATCATAATTAAATTTAAATAAATAAAAAATTTCGTTTGATTAATTGTAAAGAACTATTTGTATAATTATTCAATAAAAGTGAAAATAAAAAATAAATAAATAAAAATAATAATAATAAAAATAATTGTAGCCAATCAATATTTTAAAAAAATATATTTTTAATATTTGGAATATAACAAATATAATTTTTTTTATAATTGTCAAGAGTAATAAAATATATATTTTCAAATTCCAATTAGTTATCATTTTAATTAATACTCTTCGTGGTTGATGAGAACAGATTTAAAATAGTTCCTCAATTTTTCAACAAGGCTAAACTACTGTTTATCCAAGTAGAGGTGGCCTTTAAACTGAACAATATCAAAAGTGAGAAAACAAAATATTTCGCAGTGATCACGAGGAGTTGGGTAAATCATTGTTTCAAGTGGCTTCACTGTTTCCAAAAACAAATTTTAGGAGACCGAAAACCAACTCAATTATTTCTGGAAATTAAGCGAAACTTTGCTATACTGGAGCTTGAAAAAGATTTCAAGACGAGTAATATTCTGAGGAAACAATTTATCAATAGTATGCCGAAATTTCAGTATTTCAAAACCCAGAAATTGAATGATAAAAGCGAAATTTAATTTTAATCAGAACTAATTGAATTAAAAAAATTATATACAAGCGCAAACAATGGATATTTCCAGACTTTTGGCATATGTAAAAAGCCATGTTCATGGAAAAAATATGATCATCGATGAAATAGTCTAGGTTTCTAATAAAACAAGATTTACAGGATCTTAAATAATTAATCATATCCGACAGCAATGAATTAAATCCCAGCCAAATTCATGCAATTTAAAATACTATTCTTATTCGATTCAGGAGCCGAAGAGAGTTTAGTACCAGCAACTTTTTTCGCATCAGATCACGCAATTCAGCAAATATCCATGTTCAAGTTGGTTTTATTGGTTTCACGATTTCTTCAAGTAAATTCAGTCCCAAAAAAGACAAGGAAGAAGCATAATTATTATACTCTTTACCAAAGAATCCTAAATGTTTCAGAAAATTCATAGAATTCGTCACATTGCAGCAATGGATGATGCCGAAACTATATGAAAAAACGATACCGCTTCATGATAAGCTTTAAAAACAATAAAAGAATATATATATATATATATATATAATATATATATTGTGTTTATTTTTATTTTATTATTATTATTTTAATACTATTATTGTTATTGTTATTATTTTTATTTTTAAATATTCGAAAAATATTAAAATACGAATATTACAAGTATCATAAGTTCGACGAATTTAACTTCTCAATACGAATATTATAAGTATTATAAATTCACCAAATTCGATTCCACTCTACAGAATTCACGACAGAATTCAATCCCCAATATTAAACATATTTCTACTCAACGTCGGGGAATAAATTATGGTTATGAATAACAATTGAAAACAGAATTGAAAATCAAACTAAATCAATATAAATTGCTCATTTTTTAAACTTTTATAATTTTTAAAGTTTGAATTGAAAAAACAGAATTTTGTAAATTTTTAGCGAAATTAATTTTAAAGAAATTAATGAATTAGTTTGTTTAAAAAAAGAGTAATTTATATTGATTTAGTTTGATTTTCAATTCAACCTGAAGATGACAGTGATTCTGTCGAAATATATTGTAGTAAAATATATTTATTGGATTTGGTGCTTTTCGTTAGATTTAAATCAATGCCATTATTTAGAGATTGTTATAATTATTATATAACATTCACACCAACCAGTCCAATACATTTTTTACCGGAGACTCGGTTGGGCTCTACAGATTTCACACACTACTAACATTCAATAATAATTACTTCATCAAATATTACACATTATAAATCATATATCATAGACCAACCATTATATTCTTGTCTGAAAAATATGTGTGGGAGAAAGTTTCAATCATTTCCACAACAATTTTTTAATCTTATGTTAATTTCATTATTTTCTAGAAAAATGAATACTACTACTAAATGAATACAAATTACTACTCTATGAATGCAATGAAAAATCTTACAAACGACCAGTGAACATATGAAGAATATATTACTCACTTCCATTTCAATATTGAATATATTTTGGGTCAAGAAAACCAAATAGGTAACTCTTTATTTAGAAAAATAAATGAAGAAAGCACTATTCATACAATCAGCTTAACTGATCTAAATAAACATCAAAGATACAAATCCTTCATGAACTTGATCAAACAAGCATATCTTATAGTCCGAGAATTTGAAGATTGAACAATGGTTGATACAACATCAGATAGAACTCGAATCATTGTTCTAGAAAGTTTCAGAGTTTAAGAATTTAAAGATTATACAGCATGTCATACAGGATCCAATGTAACTATCAGACTGATAAAATCCCAATACGTATGATTAATGATGAAAATTCAAATTCGGAAACAATGTAGATAACGCGAGCATAACCAGAAAAATAAATAACCAGACATACCAAATGAAAGTGTGGAATTTTACTATCTTTTAGAAAATATCGAAATATTAAGAAGAGTAATTTTGATTTTCTTTAACATATGAATCTTAACAAATACAAATAGTAACTTTAAAAAGTGTCTTATCTTAAAATTGATTTACTTTGTAATATTTGTAAAATAAATTATTATCAAATTAAATTTATGTATGTCTTAATTAAAATGATATAAAACAGGTATGACAAATAAAAGAATCGTAATTTTAATTATATTTTGAAATTTCTTTGTACATAAAAATCAAATATCTAAAGTTAACAAATATATTTAAAAGATTTACCGGATTATTATTATTATTATTATTATTATTATTATTATTATTATTATTATTATTATTATTATTATTATTTAAAACAATAAAATGATAATTTAAGCCTTTTGCTGCAAATAATGTATTTAATGAAAAAATTTTCGACTATAAGATAGTCCTTGTTATTATTATTATTATTATTGTTGTTATTATTATTATTATTTCAAAATAAGAACAATATGAAAATTGATTAATTTACAGCAATTATTTTCTTAATTCTTTTACTATTTTTTACTCAACATAGCACTACTATCGATTCATACAGTATTTGGTGTTTTGTATACAATGAGAAATGACATTCCATTTAGGAAGTGTTTTAATTGTTATACTCGAGTATTATATTATGAAATCAGATATTTGTGGTATTGTAGCCAGGGACGGATCTACATATGAGCTAATAGGGCTATAGCCCTGGGCCCAGATCCGCAAGGAGCCCCGACCTCTCGGACATATACCTACGGCTTATAAGAGAAAAGATCGAAACACAAAAAATTTAAAACACAAATTTACTAATATTTATTAAAAATCAACAAAAAATAATATATAACATTAAAACGTGATTAATTTTCATCACTTAATCACCTCAAAGAACGATCAGGGTCATTTTTATTAACCGGTAGTGATAAGAAGCAGCTGCAGAAACAAATAATGACCGTATTGTAAATACAGTATAGTAAATACAGACTAAGTATTATTTGGTCGACTATTGTATCAGTATTTATATATATTTTTTTGAAACGTGTAGGGCCCCTTGGTAATTTTAATCCATGGGCCCCTAAAAAGCTAGATGCGTCCCTGATTTTAGCACTCGAAATATATTTCCTTTGCATTGTTTGAAAATTTTTCATTGATGCCACGGTCCTTCTTCTGCATATTATTTTATGACTATTCATTAGAATTCTTAAATAAATGTCTGCAATTAATCTTAAAATTTTATATGAATTATAAAATTTAATAAACACTAAATTCTTTGTTTCAATATTTATTTTGATGTAAATAAATTAAGTATTCATTTTATTAATTTTATCAACCAATCAGGAATTGAACAATCTAGTATTCAAGATTTGACAATGTCTAAAAACATCCATATCCAGTATGATAAATTCAGTTAATAAAATCATGGATATTTTTATGCGACATTTAACAAATCAGTCAAAACATGGTTATTTTGAGGTATATTTTATCAAATTTCTAGTCATTTTTATGTTTAAAAATTCAATCTTATAATTTTCTATATGTTTAGAAATCATGTTACTTTACCTATACTTAGCATTGTTTTTAGTTAGTGATTTTTTGTGATTTTTTAGTGATTGTTTGTTAGTTTGTTATGTATATTTTCCATGTATACTTGTTGAACTTTTCTAGATAGTTATACTTCTAATAGATAAATATTATAAGTTTAAATTATTTTGAGTTTTATATGTTTGAAAAACTATCATAAATATAAAAGGAGATTTTAATACAATTCTACAAATTTACAAAAATTTGTCCGGATTAACCGGGATTTTACTGTATATGGATGAAAATGTTGTTGGAAATTTTTTATTGAAATATATATTGTTGATTTTGATAAAAAATATTTAATGAATGATATTTTAAAAACATGGAATTTAAATCAGTTTCTAGACATTTTTAATAGAAAACTAGACATGAAGTTAATGCAAAAATGCAAAAATAACGAGTTATTTATTTAAATTTTCTTTGATTAATATTTTTTGCATACATTCTTCTTTGTGATATTTTATATTTTCCTTTCATACTTTAACTGTTTTTTCATCGATTATTTTCTCTGCGTCACTTTTTATATTATTTCCTAATTATATTAATAATAATATTATTAAAATATAAAATGTTATTGTATTTTTGTATCTCGTGTAATGCATAGGTGTGGACCGAATTACGTTGTTATAAGCAGCAACGATATCGATTTGATTAGAATTATTCATAATGGAAATAAAAAATTACATGTGAAATGATGATATATAATAATTATTACGTCGCAATATTTTAAATTTTACTGCAAATTAATATAACCTGTTACGTATTTAATGTAATTATTTTATCTCGTTTGATATTTATTGCAATTTATTATGACGTGTTTTTCAGTTTAAAATGTTTTAAAACGTATACTTAATTTCACATATAAACTCAACTTTTTAATACGTTTTAATTATATATTGCAAAAAATATTCATCGAATTAATGCTTATAATTCACAATCTATTCATCCATCATAATTTCCAACATTCTCTTTTCGAGTAGAAACTAAATGATCGTAACCAAACTATGCTTGATTGACCTTGTATTTCAACTTAAATAAAATAACAACGTTCATAAGACTAATTCATATACAATGATTTTGCAATTCATGATAAATCTTTCAAAATTAACATAGTTCGAGAAATGTACATAATTGTTTAACAAAGAAAATTCATCAACGTATATTGGAATAAAAAACTACACTATCTAAATTTACTGGTATAAGACTACTAGTTGTAATCTATCAAAAATGACGGTCATTCTCTGTTTGAATTTTAGGTTTACATTAGTTATTTTTATGTATACAAATTGAAACATCTAATTCTCACTTATAAAGCTATTTTTATTTATTTAATAATGTATTATACTTAATTTAACAATTCTTTAAATACAATATTTTTGGAAAATGTGCGAGAGTTTTCGAGGAGAAAATCAATAATTTGTTTATCATTTACTCACTTAATCTAATTAGAATATTAAATTTTATCAAAATTTATCTACTTATTGTTATAAATAACTTATTTGTAAGCAGAGCAAGTAGAAACATTTCCATTATACATACAGAGGGTACAAAAATTTATTAAAGAAAAATAACATAACATAACTAGTATGTTAGTAACAATATAACAGGCAAGCTGTTATATGGAATTGAATCTTCTAGAGTGCTCTATTTAGGGATGCTGGCACTATCATCCGTTCTCTGAATCTTTTCTTGGGTATGTTATTGGAAGAATCCTCTGTGGTTCTCATATGTCTTTCTGGAGCCCTTTATCACTCTCTCGATCATTTTGGTCTTCACTGGCTCATACTCTTCATATTTAATTCCGAGTTTTCTGAATATGTCTCCGTTTCTTTTGTCCCATGTTCCTAGGGAGCATACTACGAATGTTTCGACTGATGTGTAAATATTTGTTGCTTCATTTATATCTTGAGCGAGCTTTCTATATTTATTCTGGTTTTTTGCTCTTGATGCCTCTATTGTTGTTATGTCATCGAATGGGCATTTTATGTCTATGATCATGATGTGTTGTTTCATTCGGACTACAATGTCTGGTTTTAACATTTCTTTCGCCTCCTTTGGTCTCTTTTCCACTTCATAACTTAGCTCTTTCTTCTTTAAAATCTCTTCAAGCGCTTTCTGGACCTCATTGTGTTTATTGGTTCGCATTCTTGTTCCTCTGACGCACATATTCAGGACATGGATTGATGATTCATGTGGGTTATCACAGTTCCTGCATTTTGTACTTCCCAGTCTGCCTCCTTGGTTAGAAATTATGTATTTAGATTTTGTGATACACATAATTGTACTATATAATGTATAGTCTTATAGTTTGATTTTATATTAAGTGAATAAATTAACCATTTTAATTATGATTACAGAATTATGTATTGCTTATGATAAATAAAGTCTATCCTTTTCAATAATTGATAAACGTCTGACATACACTGATATATTTGATCTTATTTTTAACTAAATTATTTAAACATTAATTTGTTGAAAGTTTCATAAATTTGTTTTGGTTCAACAAATCACTGTTTAAATTATCGAGTTGTAGGATATTTCTAAATGATATTAATCCTAAAGTATTTAATATATACATATTTTTCTGGCCAGGCATGAATAAACTTGGAGATAACCGAAACATTATTAAATCATTGCGAATGTGGATAAAATAGAAATAAAAAGCACTGTAACATTTGAAATAATAATAATAAAGTATCTTTTAATATTTACCCTGTGATAAAAATAATCTTGTTTCAAAAGCGATACCCGTAAATCTGAAATTTGTGATGCAATCATTGGAAATGTATTGATCTAATGTGTAATAAATAAATTTGTTTAATTTTAACTATATTTATAAATTAACGAATTTCCATATTTCACTATAACATTTTCCTAGTAGTTGTACCTATTATGTTATAATTTATAGTATTACATCCACTGGAAATTAGATTAGACTATTTTCATGAGCATTCTTACACATTTAAATGGTCACTGCAAAATTACGTCACGCTCCATGGTGTATGTGTGGGTTCCTTGAAAACATAACGTACGTGAGTGAGTAAGTTGAGCTGAAAATGACGTCATGCTAATTGTATTTTATGTATCAGTGCTGTCCAATCTTTTGACACAATGGGCCACTCAAATAATTTTCTATTAGACTGTTAGACAAAAGAGTTCTAATTACAACAATCTTCCTCGACTATAGTGATGCTGATATGTTGACTAGATGACTATGGCTAACAAAGCTGCTACAGCAAGCTCCCTGGCAGCGTAGAATGTAATACATGGATCCAGTATATGAGTATAAATAGCATAGCAGTAGCTGAGAGGCTGAAATAGTCTTTAATATAAGAAACATCTGTTTTTACTTTAGTCAATAATGGTGTATTAAAGGCTATACAAAGACTATTACATTGCAATGAACAAATTGAAACAGTTGTATTAAATTGTCTAAACGTTATGTTGTATAACATACAAAATTATAGAAAAACAAACTATAAACACTCAAGATTTTACTGTGTAACAAACTACAATGGATGTGACCAGAGGTGTAACTATGATGTTTTGTGCCCTGCCTCTCCCAATTTAATAAGGAAAAAACAATTTTAATTTTAATGAAACATTGTATTTAAAGAAACAAAGTTATAGATATTATAGTACATTACCCGCTCATTTACTATCGTAAATGGTTTACATCTTTTAGAAAAGATTTATTTTTCTTGACTTCACGGTCGCAAACTGGTCAATCACGTAATCGAAATCAGTTTTTTCCATTGTTTCCCTGTCTACGCTAAGAAGAGCCAGATCGTTAAGATGATCCTGCCCCATTGAAGCACGCAAATTCGACAAAATAAGTTTCAATTTGCTGAACGATCGCTCATACTTCCAATTAAAACTGCTATTGTTAACAAAATTTGCAGTGAAATTCACAGATTCGGGAATACGTATAGTATACATAAAATGTAATAAACTCGAGTTTTATTGCAGATTATCATTGTTGATTTATTACCCTTGTTCACTTATTATAATTTTACGTTCAAGTCTCGTTTTGACGCCCGGGAACTTATGTCCCCTACTACCACCTCTAACTACGCCTCTGGATGCGAGACAAGTTAAATTATTCCAATAAATTTAATAATATGTCCAATGCTAAGATAGCTTTATAAATACTTAATACATGTCGTGATAGAAATCTAGAACTACCTCTGCCAGACAATTTATAAAATAATGTTGAATTTTAATATTTTGTTGAGTATAAAATGAAACCAAAAAACATTTATTAATTTATATTTTAATATTGATTTAATTTAATAATTTATAATAAATAAATCATTTAAGAATATCATTATCAATGTCAAAATTGAACGAGTTAAGAATGATTGTATCAAAACGAAAAGCAAAGATATGAGTTATTGGACAAACATTCCAGTAAAAACATTGCAGGAATTTTGCTGAATCATCTACTGGTGAACTATTATGGGCAAAATAATCATCCATACTTCAGTTTTCGACGAGTCGAAAATTATCACCAGTGAATTGAGTATAAATTAGATTGAAAAAGTGAATGTATTGGAAGATATAGAACGTCATACTCCAGCCGAAATTCGAGAACAAAAAAGTTTGGATGAAGCTAATGCCAACATAGAATTCCTTGAATTAAAGCAAAATAGTTTAGATGATTTAGAAGCAGTAGAAAAAGAATTGAAGACTAGCAAAAAGAAAATTCAACAAGCTATTCAAACTCTTTGACTTCACCGTTCTCTGGTACAGATATCTGGCTTGAGAAAAAAAAGAGAAATACAAAAAATTATCCGCAGTTGCATGTGAAAAAAACTTGGGCGTCCCGATAATATTAAAAGAACTGCTGTATAAAGGCGTCTGATATTACGTCGATGATATATAAATAAAGACAAAGGACATGTAAAAACGGTTCCGGTGAAACTTGTCAAATCCCAATTCAATGCCCGGAAGAAAAATGACGATTCCCAGTTTGGTTTGGCTGCTATGTACACTTATTGGTTCACAAAACATAATCTTATTCGTGCATGACGATAATGCTAGAATATCTCTTAGATTTGCTTCCTAACTATCAATAATAACATTGTCGGCGATAAGACAACCGGTATATGAAACACTGGGTCAACTTATATAACGATCCGTTGAGAAAGCATGATTCATCAAATTTTTACAGTTATGCCACGGTTTGACATACAGCACATAGTTATTGATGAAAGGTTTGATAATCTTATCAAAATACCATCCAAAAATGTTAAACCATTTTGATAGTCACGGTCAGGTGGAGGACCAGAGGAGAATGCACGGTATCCGAAACTTAATAAAGAAACAATTAATGTTTTTTTTTCTGGAATATGATCTTGTCATGTATATAGTTGTCATTACTCCATGAGACGACAGTGTATATAATCCCTACGAACACAGAATGGCTCCCCTATCCCATGACATTTGTGTGCTGGTTCTTGATCAAAAATATTTCGGTTCACATATTGGTGCAATTGAAAAAATAATCGACGAAAAATTGTTAAAAAAGAATTTCTTTCGCGCCATAAATGTCTTAGCATCGATATGGAGTAAAACAGTCATCAACAAAAATGCAGTGTATGCAGAAGCTATTCTAATACTAAAAGCCAATACAACACTGCGAGTTCCTAGAGAATAAGTTGCAAACCTACCGTGGCGGTCACATCACATAATGAGTTCAAAGTGCATGCTTCAAGTGGCCAAGTGTCCAGGTGTATCATGCTGCAAACCATTTCGCTATTTCTCAATTTCGAAAAATTTTACCAAACAGGTTTTTACCATATCCTCGTGTTTTCGAGAACACTGAATTTGAGATTAATACATTGACTCCAAAGAATCAGATACCAACAGGTCGTCATTTTTGTCATCTGTCCGTTCACCAGCATGTTACTAATCAGACCAAACCCAGACAGTCATACCCATTTGATCTGTATTGTCATTCAATATCCATTGTGGATTTGGAAAAGAAACAATTTCAAGTTTGTGGAATGAATTTTACAACTGTTGTTGCCAAGACAAATTATTATAGTATCACTCGTAGACAAAAAACGAATGCCACAATAATTGATACTGAAGTAGTCGAAGAAGTAGCCGAAATCGCAGATGCCATTGAAAGTTCAAATAAACATGTCTGTTCACTCGATTGTGTGAACCGGAAACCTCTATTTAAAATGTTTGGATATTTTTTCGTTTTACCTTCGGAACAACATGGTAATACACCATGGATTCCTGACCTCGAAGAACCAATTAATTAAAGTAATTTTACTTGGTTCCACTGTTTTGAATTTTTAAACATTTAAAACTGATTCTTGCTTAAACCCTTTAATTAGATTGCTTGAAACAATATTAAAATCCTTAATTTCATTTTCCTTTTTGTTTGAAACATTAAATTGTTTTAGACGGTTTTGACTGTCTGTAAATTTGTAATTGGCATTGTATTATGGTACCACTAGGCTAACCCCATTTCGTGAAAAATAAAAGGGTAGGTAGGTTGTCCAAAAATGGTCACTTTTGGCGTGACGTGTTTATGCAATAACCAACAAATTGTCATATATTTTGTCATGCATCAAATTATATTTGACCAAAATTAATGTATCCCTGAATTTTCAATGAAACCGTTTATACCATCTATATATAGTGTTTTGGTGGAATTGAGTTGAAATACACACCTCAAATCAGAATTTTTTATTTTGTCTCGTGTTTGCGTTTACCTAAAATGTCTGGTATGACTGAAATATAGGTCATGATTGCTACACGCAAATTAAAAGAGTTTGTGTGTCTATTGTAGAGTCGAGTTTTTTGTGTAAAAAGAAGCTCTGAACTCAATTGATTAGTTCTTTTGTCTTAAAAATGTTTGAGCCTCTCATTCAAATTAGAAATTTGCGTTTGTTATTTTTGGTGAGAAAATAAAACTTTCTGGGAATTAACTATCTTCTTTCTGAATAATTAATATTTGAACTTTATTGAATAAACTTATACGAATATACTTATACGAATTATAATCATAAATTAGATGCAATTAGAAAGCTCAACAATTTATCAATCCACGAAAACGATTCGAATTGGATAAAATTAGTTAACATTTCAACATCAAAACGAAAACCAATTATTTTTAATACTCAATAATAGTTTTACCCATGCTTTCTGGGCATATAAAACATAAATTGACCAGGTATCTATTATCTAGAAAATTTCCATCAATAAATATAGAAAACAATGTTTTCTATTATCAGATATACATAATTTTTAATTCTATTATACATAAATCCACAATATGCACAAAATATATATTGAACATAATCATGATTATTACCAAAATATACATAGAACAATGATTTTGCTAGATGTTGCTCAGAAAATAGTAATATAAACATAGATAACCAATGGTCATGTTTTATTATATCAAAAGTTATTTTTTTCTTAATTTTAAAATATTGAAACATGCAACTGTTTGAGTTGTTAAATTTAAAATTATTATAATTTCCATGTAATTAAAAAAGGAAAAGTCAAAATCAAGAGATTAACAAATTATCGAATTAAAATTTGAAAAACGGGTTGAAATGCAAGGAAACATATAAAAACAGAAAATCGTTAATTAATTAAGGGAAACCCGAGCTAAGTAAACAGAAAGAAAGTAGACAAAGTCGATGTTGGAAAACCATTATAATGACAGCATGAATTATGGGAAAACGGAAAAGATTATCACATGGAAGACGCACAGTGGGACAATAAATTATTTCCTTTGACGACGAGAAAATGGAAAAAAACCACGAAGTAAAGATTGTCAAATAGAGGCGAAGGAAACTAAAACCTAGGAACAATCAACATGTTACCTCAGGTAGGGAAGAACAAAAAAAGAGTAAATAAAAGGATCAAGTTAAGTCAAAGAATTAAAGAAAGGGTAATTATTATTGTAGAACTTTCAGAACCAAAGCGGTCACAGCGAGACTTATAGAATAGTCAAAATAGACATTTTATTGCAATATTCATAGTTTTGTAAATTTTAGATTATACGAATTTGAATACAAATATATGTTGAGTATTGTTTGTTTAATTGTTTTTATAGAGCACGTGGAGTCAGAAACACCGACTTTAATATTTATTTAATTGAAAACCTAAAAACACAGAATTTCTAGCTCCTTTTAACGACAAATAACTACAAAATAGGACACGTGTGAAATATTTAACAAATTAAAACTTTAAAAAGATAAAAAAAATATTTTAATTTTAATATTTTTATCATTTTACATGACAATACATTGAAATCTTTTCGATGGCTCTGTTGGAGCATTTTCCCCATAAGGTATGCGTTCAATCAAATCTTCGAGGTGAATCTTTTTTTGTAAGTGGATAAGCAGTTTATCGTGAGGTATCTGTGTCGTGTTCCGTGTGCCTTGATATATGTGTGTGAGCTATTGCTTTTTTTAAACATTTGAAAATTAAGTTTTGAAGTGACAATTGGTAATTTAGGTTTTGTTTAAATATATGATTGTAGTGTTTTTTAAAATTAAACATTATGAAGTTGCTAGCCTTGTATTAATTGAAAATAATAGATGAATTTATCAATGAATGATAAATTAAACCAAATTATAAACTCAATTGATATTCATGATTCGTACAAGTCAATGTCTTGTGGAACACCAAGTTATAGAATGAATTCGAAATATTTAAATGAATTTACTATTCAAATGAGCTTTCTCGCAACAATGTTTTATGTTTATGTCTGCTGATTGTTATACTGTATTAACTACAGATATTTTTATGTTTCATTTTAATTGTTAAAAACACGTTCTTTTTGTTATTTGGATCGGTCTTTCGCGTTGGTGCCGATACCGATTAATCGGTTTGGTCAAAATCCGGTAGAAACCGATTTCCGGATCAAAAGTCAGCTATGTCCTAATTCTTAGGCATGAAAATTTTGTAAATATCAATTGGGAAGATTATGAAAATACTTGCTATTTTAATTCATTGCTACATGTGTATTTCAATATCGTTGAACTGAAAGAAGGTATGTTTGTATTTCCAGTCGAGGAAGTCATTATCAACAGAATTGCGAGCCTCATTGTTGATAAGATCTTTAAATTCAAAAATTAATGCTCAAAACGCTTAGTCAACAGATATTTTTTAAGTCATTGAATGCTCCATGTTGTATATTGAGTGTTTGGTATTATGTTACTGGATTTTAAAAATTTTACAAAATTTTTGAATTTGATTTTATTTTATTCTGAGAATTTGTTTGATAAAACAATAATTGTTTTTGTGTTTTTTTTAATTAATTTTACGTGACTTAAAAGTGTTTTTTGAAAAGTAAAGAAAATTTGTATTTCAAATATTTTGTTAGTTTGAGGGCGATTATTATTGATTGATTTGATTAAATATTCTTTATTATTATTTGTTAGTGAATATTTTAATTTGTAGCGTTAATTATTAAAACTTTAAATAATAATAATAATAATAAATAATAATAATAATGATAAATAATAATAATAATAATAATAAATAATAATAATAATAAATAATAATAGTAATAATAATAATAAATCATAATAAATAATAATAATAATAATAATAATAATAATAATAATAATAATAATAATAATAATAATGATAAATAATAATAATAATAATAATAAATAATAATAATAATAAATAATAATAGTAATAATAATAATAAATCATAATAAATAATAATAATAATAATAATAATAATAATAATAATAATAATAATAATAATAATAATAATAATAATAATAATAATAATAATAATAATAATAATAATAATAATAATAATAATAATAATAATAATAAATAATAATAATAAAATCGGCAATATTCACTTAGAAAACCTAAATTTGTCATCTCTCACAGAAAATAGTTAAAATCTCAAATAAAAAATGGGTAAGGTCAAAAATCAAGTACAAATTAATTCTTACAGTAAAATAACCAATTCGTGATTAATTTTCCTCCTGAAACAAGACTGTAAAATGTATTCATATAAAAATCTACTGAAACATTCACAGATACAGTAGAAACATCTATCTTTGAATGGTTTCTATTTAAAAAAAATTTATTACCTCAAAATGCAAAATTCATTGATGACAAATCTCAGACAAATTCAATAAAATTCTATTAAAATTCGCACTTATTGGTTTAAAAAATGATACTTTTGAGGAAGTTACATTAAAATCGATTAACTCTAAATAAACAAGGTCAATGAATGGTGGAAATTAATATAATTTAATTAACATAATGTCCACATTTTTAGTTGTCCATGGAAAATTTTATGTACTAAAGGAAATTTTTTTTTTCAACTTTAAGTACAATTTGAAATAAAAGCGTCTTTTATAAAGTTGTAAATAATTTTTCTAAAATTTAAATTATATTTAAAATGTTGTTAAGTATTTTTTTACAGTCACTTTACTAATATTTTGAGAATGATATCAAATCAGTAGCTCAAACATTAACAAAAATAGGAATAATCGATTCTAAACTGCCATTCACTATTTGCTGGTGTTAGCGTTGTTCAATAATGTAAACGAGGTTGATGAAACAAAATTTTAAAGCACAAAAAGAAGAAGTCTGAGTTGAGTAAAGCTTTTTTATAATAATCGAAAATATTCAAAGAATATTATTAAAAACTGATGATAAAGAACATCAAGATGCTATAAAGAACTTGAAGATATATGTCGTTAAATTATAAAAATATTAACAGAAAATTTGCTTACAAAATAGAACGTTGTTGAATTTAAAATGGTAAATTTTCGTTACAATTAATCGATCAAGTCAATTTATGGTACGGGCGAAAATAATAGATTAATATCCTACGGAATAACTAAATGGAATTAAAAGAATTATACTTCGATCTTAGAGGTATCCTTTTTAACAATAAATACTTGCCTATTTTATATTTCTACCTTAAACAATGGTAATAATTTCAATTAAAAATATTTAATAAAATTAAAGCGGTCCGGATTACTTTGAAGTAAGAACTTAATATTAGTCAGTGAAAGTTTACCATGAAATATTCATAGCTACAAGGAAATGCGATTTTGTATGTCACTGTGAAAAAAACCACACGGAAAGTTCAATTGTTCCAATAACGTTTGAAAAACACCAAAATTCACAAGCAACGTTTGTAAATGTACAAAATGTCTATTTACCAGTTTAATACGGTTCCAAATTTATCAAAAAATGTTTGAGAATCACTGGTAAAACGGTCTTGAGTTACTGCAGATTGAAGGTAATTCCTTATTAATTTCAACCGCAAAAAATTACACTCGATTGAAATTACGATGTATTTGTCAATTATAATGCAAGGCCTTATAAAGCCCGGTTCCCAGACACGCACTAAAACCTGTTTGAAGACGGTTCATGAAATAATTTAATCGAATAAGAATAAAATTCTAAATTTAGTTGTTATTTGATTTAAATATTTTTTGGATTTATATTTTTCAGGAATTTTTTTTTGAATTATTGTTATTAATTAATTCTTCAAAATTAAGTATATACATATATACAATTAAACCAGTATATTAAACAATTTTTATATTAATTTTTCCATTATTTTCTGTGTAATATTCCAACACAAAAAAATATAATAAAATAAAAAGCAAGTTTAAATTAAATAAATTTAAACTTTTAATAAAAAAATTTCACTAATAGTAAATAATTTTGATAGACATAACAATATGGTTTTACCTTTAGCTTTAAGGCGGAAATTTTTGATTTTCTAAATTGTGAATTTTCGGATTTTAATTTTCGATTCAATTGCTTTATTGAAAATTTGGACTTGTTGTCTTTGGAACGGGAAACTGGTTTTTCAATATAATTAGGAAAACGAGGTTTTGTCTCATCTAAGCTCTCTAATTTTGTTAACTGTACTTGAGAAACTGGAGCTATACTGTTGAAAAATATTTCTTGATTAATGTTAGTGATTTTCGAGCAAATATCATTCCACGACAGACTGTTATAATGAGAATTGCTTAAAAGAGCGCTGTTAATAGGATTTGAAGAGCAAAATTTAATATTAGGTTCATTTTTATTAAACTGATAGCAAATAGCTGGATTGTTGTTATTAAGCATCAATGAATTGATTGATAAAATTTTAATTTATTGTTAAATATATTATAATATCTAAAATTGAAGACACGAAATATTCTTTAAAAATAAATAAAATAATTTGATGAATTTAAATTTAAAATGTTTTAAAAATAATTGTTAATTAAAATCATTTAGGTAAATCTGTCATTGATAAAGTAGAATTTAAAGAATGTTTAGAATATCAATCTTCAAAATTTTCCAAATAGTATTTAAATGCCACTAAATATATATATTGAAATTATTGAAGATTACAAACATAATTTACTTGAAATAAATAAATGCAAATATATAAACATAGACAAGGTTATTCAATATGGTATAACAAAAATATCTAGCAGTTGGCGCTAAAATAATCTTTATTTAAATGCATTTTCAAAAATTAAATTTACCGTATCAATTTTTATATCAATTTGAAAAATTTTAGTGGAAACAAATAATTATTTTACTTCTATATGAACTTTAAATAAGGAAAAAAAAGAATTTATAAAATAATAATAATATGGTTGGATTTCGAAATTTTTGTTGTGTTACGGTCACAGCACTTAAATAGATTTTTTCGTTTTCCAGTTAAGTATTAAAAATTCATAAAATAAAATTGATGGTAATAAAAAAGGCTTGCCTTTATAAACAGCACATCATTGAATTTGATGAGATAAATTCTATAATAAAATGATGATAACGATCATAATGAATTCATGATGGTGCATTCTGAAAATTTTCAATCATCCATTTTCTCTACTATTCTTCCCTTGACTTTTATGGTGATAAAGATTTTAAAAAAACATAATCTTTCCCCATGAAGGCAACTGAAGCTCCGGTTGACACGTCAGTGTGTACCTTAAATAGGTTCGTTTATGTCCAAATGATTATAGAGCCAAAGCCCACAATCTGAAACGAGCCTATTAGAACCAATATTTTATGTCCAAAAAGTAAAAGTTTAGTCTTATTCGTGAAGGAACTACAATATAACACTTAAAAAACAGTTTTTACAAAAATTTAGTTAGTGTAGTAACTTTTTCAATCTCAGTTACCAAAAAAATTAATTTGCTAAAATTGGAATGAAAAACTTAGTAGGCATGAGAGATTTTTTTAAGAAAACTGAAGCAACAAGTGATGATCTTTTGATCCCCACAAAAGAATCTACATTCGTCTTCCACACCACAAAGCATAATTTGTCTTTTCTCTCGAACGATTGTTCATCACATTTGATCAATCATTTTTATGGAAAAAAATTCACAATATACAATGTCCCGTATTTTTTTCAAATTTGCCCTGGTCACCCTAGATATATGACAACTTGGCAAAATTCAAATTGTCCTTGTCAAATAATAATTATTTTTGGTTAATATATATAAAGACCAAACTCCCTTCGAGAATGAGTAGTGTTGTACTAGAGATGATTTTTAGCCCAGGTGGTTGAATTATGGCTGAAAAACGCTGAGATACAGCACGCAAACATAACATCAAGTTGAGTTGAAAAGAAACACGTCAAAACATTAATTAAACAACCAAATAAAATCCACTCAAACACAACATAGATACATAACCGAAGTAAGCAAATTTAAATTGTTGCCAATAAGGAGATAGGAACGGAAATTAGAAAGATTTCCACAAAATATACTCAGATAATGGAGTAGGGATAAAATATTTACGATAGAAATGAACAGAAAACTAGAATATTTTATAAAAATGGTGAAATCCATAATGGCCGCCAAGTAGCTAGTGGAAATTAACTAAAACATAAAAATTTAAGAATTAAATTAACAAAAAACTAACTTGAAATAACATAAGAATAAAAATAAATAGTAATTATTTAATAAAATCTCTGAAACGTATAATATTCTAAAAACGCCCATATCCTTCATGGCGGCAAAAATAATTAAAAATAAACAAAATATAAAAATTAGAAAACAAAATAAATAATAAATTATGAAAATTGCCATCAAAATTGATAAAAATTCAGATTCAAAATTAAATAGAATTAAAATGATTCAAATTTGTTTAATGAATAGATGCACACAAACAGGCTCGCACATCAAATTATGTGTTATATATACCGACGCATTTTCAGACACAATTTAACCAGTTTGTGAATTTATGTCACAATTCAATCAAAATCTTATGCTGAAATTTTGAATTTTATATTCATTAAAAAGTAAGGTGTTAATTTTGACGTATTATGTTGATGTCTATTAAGTGTTAGTTATGGATTTTGAGTTTCTGTTTTTGATTTTTCTAAAAAAAACTTGATCACTTTCTAGAACTAAAATTGATATTTTTTGGCTCACAACAACTAAATAAGAAATTAATATGATATGCGCAACAAGAAGTGACAGTTTTACTATTCTGTTCATCTGTTTATTCATTACGGCGATCTTTTACTTTGCTCGAGGTTCCAACGTTTAAATACACAGCATTAAGGTGTTCATGCACCGAAGTCCAGTGAACTTCATCTGATGAACGATTTTCTATTTTTGGGTAATGAAATCAATCCATAACGCATGACGACAACACAAGTAAAATCAACATCTAATCTACACACTTTTATGGTGTAGAACACTAAGAGCTCGTTACCTTACTGTCCAGTGGGATATGGGTATCGAGCATTGAAACTACTCTAGACTCAAAATTCAAACAAAACACAATAATAACATTGAAGTGATACTAATCCTGTAGGTCGAAGTCATACGGCAGATTATCATTCTTAAATGAATAAAATTAAGGCCGATCCCTATCAAAATTTTTAACAGATCAATTTAACTTCACCTTTACGAGAATATATGAATAAAATTAAAGATATATTTTTGCCAAATAACTATGCGAATCAGTTTACCTGTCAGTTTAACAAATTCCAGGAACCAAACGAATATAGTTTCCTGTTCAAACCTTTTAGGGCTAAAGATCACTATTGAGTGAAATTGAAGGGAGAATCCCTGCCAAATTTTGTACGGTTAGTAAACTAGTGTTTTCCTTAAGATAGGAAAATGAAACGAGACTCAGGAAATGTGAGGAATTTATGTTCAAATTGTCAATAAACAAATATAAAATTCAAGCTTCGCTAGTATTTGAATCAAAATAGCAGCTTGGACAACGAGAGTAAATCCCCATTCGAAATTATAGGAATTGTTGTCGGGAACCAATGACAAACTCCCGAACAAGTAACATCAGAATTAATTCCCATTCAAATTGTTGATTCTTTCTAAATAGCTTCATGGCCAGTAAAATCCGGCGAATCAAGGTTTGGAGTTAGATAGTAAACGTTTACTAGACTCACCTTTAACGTATGAATTCCATTTATAAATAGATAACGAACCGCATTCATACCCGGAAGTTCGAAAGATCCACAATGACATCGTGTTCAACATAAGACATAAATACTGCTTTCAAAATTTAAGTACATGAACAGGTTTTCCCGAAGATCTTTGAACAACTAATCGCTCAGAATAAGCCAACACTACACAAGAACATGAAATGCTTAGGATGAGTATATGGTCTTATCATAATCACATAGCTGGTGGATCCGACAATTCTTCCGTAACTTGGTGGAAGAAGATTCAGTCATTTCACTTGACTCTTATAAGTATGGACAGCTTAAGGCTAGCACGCGAATGTACCAGGGCTCCGATAAACCGTGATTATGGCAAGAGTCTTGTTAATGACAACATTCTTTACTACACCCATTTGAGGTGAATAAACACATCTATAATATGGGTAGGTGTGCACAACCAATTATAGATGCCTCACTACAGTATGTAATTACAAAATATTTCTGTTGAAATAGTTAATTTATGTTTAAATATTTTAGCCATTTTAGAAATGGCTTTCAAGTAATTTTTTTATTAATTGTAAATTTTAAGACTTGAATTTTGATCCATACCATTATTCAAGGTCTTAAATATTACTTTTTTTCAACATTTTTTACTATAAATTTATAATTAAATTTCAGGATTTTTTTAGGATTTTTATGAAATTTTATGAAATTATTTGGAATTTTTTCGATATAATGTAAGTCAGATATATTTTTAACTATAAATAAACATATTTAAAGGGATTAATTAGTCGAATTTTGTCATGTTCTATTAAAAAAACTAATATTACATTTATTAAAAATTTAAGATAAATCTTACGAAATAATGTCTTTATTATCTATACCATCTATTCTCAAGCCATGGGTCGCGAGGATGCTATTTGTAAAAAAATGAAACAAACTACGTCACAAACTTTTTAATCTGCTACAAACAAAACGAGAGCATTAGTTTTTTACTAGTGTTAATTTGCGATTTAATAAGCGCGATCTAGCGATCACAAATAAAAATCCGCATTAGTTCATTAGCGTCAACTAACGAGTCATTATTGATCAATTGCAAAATAGCGATGGTTTGCTGGCGAAAACAACATTAAAATTTTTAAATTTAAGAGACCATAATCTTTCGACATAAAATAATTTTTGCATGATAATATTTAAGAATATATTATATTCATCAATTAATATAGATTTTTAAAACCCATACATACTGAAGGAAAAGTATTTGAACAGAAAACGAAAATCTGCCCCACCACCAAGAGGCGACAAAGATGATTCAGAATCAGATTCTCTTGATAGTTATTCCGAAAAAGAAGTGGGTTTGGCAGTACACTTCAATGATCAACAGTGGTTGTTGAAATTGGCATATCTGGTCGATATTTTTGGATATTTGGACGTATTGAACTTGGGTTAACTAGGTAAAAACAATGATTTATTTCAGAATATCGACAAAATATCAGCATTCATGAAAAAATGCAACACTGGAGAGTCCGAGCTGTCCAAGGAAGGATGGATATGTTTCCATGTTTTTCGGAACTCTCGATTGAATTGGAAGGAACAAAAAATACATGGTTCCAAAAAGTACAGGCCATTGTCATAAAACATTTGGATTTACTTCATGAAAAGTTCAAGCATTATTTTCCAAGTCAAATCAGAGACACTGAGCATATCGCATGGGTAAGAAACCCCTTTGAAGTAGACTTTTCTAAATTGATTCTTTCTTCTGAAGATGAATCCAAACTGATTGAACTTTCGTGCGACAGATCTCTAAAACCCATGTTTGAAACTGTAGGACTTGCAGAATTTTGGCTTAATACTTCAAAAGAATATACTGGGTTGTGTGAAAGAGCAGTAAACGTGTTGTTGTAATTTACGACAACATATCTATGCGAATCAGGATTTTCTGTTATGACTGCTTTATAAAAACAAAATACAGAAACCGTCTCAATGTATCTAATGATTTCCGACTCTGTTTGTCAAAAATAAAACCACGCATAGATAAGCTAGTCAGCAATATGCAAGCTCGCCCATCTCATTAATATGCTAAATTTATTCGAGAATGCAACTGCGTTTTTTAAATTTATTCTTTTATTTCGAATAATTAATTGTAATAATTATTTTTAATAATAAACTTTGTTAGCAAAATCTTGAAAGAATTAAAATACGTTTAATGGGAAAATATTTTAGTCGGAGTCGGTAAATATAAAGTTGATTGCAAAAGAAGGAAAAAATTTTGTATTGGGTCGCCAAGTTTCTGGTTTCTGGCTAGTGGGTCCCTATTTAAAACAGTTTGAGGACCCCTGATCTATACAACTCCAAGTTGATTTTTCGGAATTTTCGTCAAAGTTTTCTCGGTCATTTTTTTTCTAAAAATTGTCTAAAAATGTCTGTAAATGATATATCATAGTGGGTTTATTCATTACAATGATTCTACATATCGAAAATTTGCATGCATTTTTTGATGTGTTGTGTTTATGTGTGTCAGTTTATTTTTTCTACCACTTTCTCACTTTCTATATTACACCTAATTCCGAAAGTTAACATTGTTTATAATGTACTTTGGTGTGCACACCAATTGAGGTGAGTCACCATTTATGTGAAAATAATTACTTAACTTCATTTTTGAAAAATCGTTTTCAGGTAAGTTTTTTAATTTTAAGTAACTTTTAAGACTTGAATTTTGATTTTATATAATTATGAGATCATAATTATAGCTCTTAAATATTACTTGTAGTCATCATTTATAATATAAAATATTGATAATTAAATTTCAGATGTTTCTTAGGAATTTTATGACATTATTATGCATTTATTTGGAATTATTTCGCTAAAATGTAAGTTAGATATATTTTTAACTATAAATAAATAAAGTAATCACCAAACACATTTATTTTTTTAAGAAATTTAGGAAAGAAGCGGCGTATATGGATAAAATAGTTTTTTAAGTTTTTGTAATCTTCTTTCTCCAGCTCATTTTCAATAGCCTCTTTGACGATGTCAAATCTAATTGGAAAGGACATGGAGCTGAATCCATTTGTCCTCGATAAAGTTCTACTGATGCTGCATTTAATTTTGCTAAACATGCTTTCTATTGGATTGAGGAATGGGCTATATGGTGGCAGGTGTTCTATGTAATTATTTGGAGATAATTCTCCACCATGAATTGAAGCATTGTCATGAATGAGACGGTATCCAGTCGAATAAAAATTGGCTTCGAGAAAATCCAACAAATTATTTCATTGTTCTTCTGAAATAATTTGTTTTCTGACACTTCTTTTTCCTTTGGTGAGATCTGCATATTTTTATATTTATAAATTATTGAAATAATCGAATTTTTGTGGATTCCAAGTAATCTTCCAAATTCTTGGTAATTTTTCCCATTCTCAAAGGCATTAATAAGCCGAATTTTGTCATTTTCTGTAATTCTATGAAAATAATAATTTGTTAAAATAATTTATTAACAATTACAATTTGCGATTTTTTTCCTGCAAATTCAAAGTTGTCGAAGGACCTTCTTCAATTACGGAGTAACCTCTCACAAGCGCAGTAGGCCACGTGGATCTTTTCTTTGTAATACTGAATAGGCATGAGTTGTAATTGTGAGTGCGAGTGAAGTTGATCATAATGAGGAATAGTTAGAAGGAAGTGTAAAAATTGATGTGAGTATGAGGGATATAAGTGCGAGGGTGTGAGAACGAAACAGCTGCATAAGTTATGTCAACGGTGGATGGAGAAGGGGGACAATGTGCGTGGTCAACAACCATTGGGGCAAATATTAATGCACATTATCCATTTAGTGATCAAGGTATTTGAAGAGATGCGGTGTGACCGTGAGATAAATGGAGAAGTTTCTCAATTGAGTGGGGCACTTAACGAACAAGTGTGAAAAATGGAGGGCCCGTGTTTTGCCCCGAATCTATGCGGAAACTTCTTCATCAAATCGAAGCTCTACGGGCCCAAGTGGCACAGGATCGAATGGAAATACGGGCTCAAGGTACAACTCCGACAGCAAGGATCTCGAGAACACGATGACCTCATCATGCAACACATAGTCAGCCGCAGGATTGGAAGATCCTACCTGCCTTAAACCCTCGCACGTCGATCAATTCAAGAAGAGTTACGAAACACTACAAGCCGGGCAAACTCGAACATCTTCGCCGAAAGAAACGCAAAGAAGCTCGAATCACAGAGCACTCAACTGATTTTCGATTAGCGCGACCACTAGTCAATTTTGGAATTGCATATTATTTGCATAATGTAATTGTAGTGATCCTTGTTTCTAAATGATTGTTTGAATTTTACTCGGATTAATTTCGACTCACCCAATAGTATGAGGGATAAGCCATAGAGATGAAGAGCTTGGATGACTTCGTTAATTTGGGATGAGTGATTGCACAAGTCTGATCAAAAGATGAATTTATTAAATAATCAGTTATATCTGAATCAATAACTAATTACTAGATTGAGTTTTCATATAATAATTATTATAATAATACATCATATCATGAAATATAGTAATCGATCGTTAATACACGATGAACTAATAATGATCCTTCTACACTTTCATCTACGGAAACCTTGTTACAACTTTTACTTCCTCTGAATGATAAAGTTTGAGTTTCTTTTCCCATTCATAGAAATGTTGAAATTTCTTTGATCAGAATCATAAAATCTCACTAAATTATTCAATTGGTAGTAGCGACGGGCGGTGTGTACAAAGAACAGGTGACTCGAGTTTACTAGGAATTCCTCGTTCATGTGAAATAATTACAATTCACAGTCCCTAATACGACAGTGTCTCGAGAGATTACTTGACTATTTTTAGTTAGGTATTGCTCTATTATATCTAAGTGCTATTTATTCTTCTAAGAAGTGAGAATTTGCATAGACTATTTAGTAAGTCAATCTCGTTAATGAATGGAATTAACCTGACAAATCGCTCCACCAACTAAGAACAGCCATGCACCACCGAATCAAGAAAGAGCTATCAATCTGCCAATCCTCACAGTCTCAGGACCGGGTGAAATTTCCCGTATTGTGCATTTTATTACTGTAGACAATTGCATCAGTCATTTGAATTTACGGAACTGGTATATCTTCCACCTAACATTACCAAAACCATGCGATCATGGCATTATTCACTCACTAAAGACACATTAATCGCCGTCGTCTTCTGCTATGGATGAATCCGCAGAAGTATTATCCTCAGTTACATCGAAATCCATACAACTATATAGCAGAGCATGGGATGACGTGTCATTATCAACAACTGTAACAAACTACTTCAAACATGCAGGTTTTGTTTAGCATCTCTATACAACTATTAAAACACAATCTAAATCTACTTTAACACAAAAACAAAGTAAATAGACTGTGACAGTAGCGTAGCCAGGAATTTATGAATAAGTTGGGGGGGGGGGAGGGTTGAAGTTGAAAAATATTTATTAATATTATGGTCAATCATTTTAAGTGTGTACGAATGAGGGTGTACTGAGAGTACAGACAGATGTCACAGTATTACATTTACAGTAAATAAAATAAAGGAAAAGTGTCTTTTGTTTTTTAGGCATTTGACATATATTTGTACATGAAAAATCCAATGGGGGGGGGGGTAACTTTCAATCGGTAGTAGTGACGGGCGGTGTGTACAAAGGGCAGGGACGTAATCAGCGCAAGTTAGTGACTTGCGATTACTAGGAATTCCTCGTTCAAGTGGAATAATTTCAATCCACCATTCCTGACACGACAGTGATTTAGCAGGTTACCCGGCCATTTCTAGCTAGGAATTAAACTCGCTGTTACTGCCATTGTAGCGCGCATGCGACCCGGACATCCAAGGGCATCACAGACCTGTTATTGCTCAATTTCATTTAGCTAAACGCTATTTATTCCTCTAAGTCAGCATTTGCGTTAGAACACAAATGTACTATTTAACAGGTTAGAGTCTTGTTCGTTAACGGAATTAACCAGACAAATCGCTCCACCAACTAAGAACGGCCAGATTGTGAATCAAATCATAAATAAAACCAGTTTTAAAAATATTTCATCATATTATTAAAGCAATTTCAATTATACAAAATATCCAAATTAAATTCAAGTTAAAATTTATTTAATACATAATTTATAACAATTGATCCAGCGTGCTAATGAAATTCATTGTTTCAATTCCAAAATGTTTCAAAACATTGTCTACATTGTTTCTTAACGCTTCATCAATCTTATCTATGCTTTTACTATGCACTAAGCAAGATATAACAAAAGCAGATAATGCCAAGTTTGCTTCTGTTTTACCGTTAATATCTGCAGTTAATTTATGTAACAAAATTAAGGCACGTTTCGTATTATTACGATAAAATAAATCATCATTAATTGACTCCATTTGTGTTATAAATTTACTAACATCAACATTAAGACATTTACATAAGTAAATAAGGGCCATAATTTCACCAAACATTGGAGTGTTATTATTGATATCATTTTGACAAATACAATCAACAATATCCAATTTTCCCCATATAATTGACAAGATAAGTTTATAACTTTGCCTTGTACCATTAAGACTTAAATTATCATTTAGATATTCATTTATTCTTGTTATTTTATTATTAACCGCGATTTTCTTAATATATGAAGTAGTAGCCACTTGAAAATCTTGAGATTTTAGAAACGATAAAAACAAAATTACAGAAAGCGGTGGCTTAGATGAATCTGCAAAAATTGAAAGATTTAAAGTAGATATTTTCTCAGACATTTCAATTCCTTTTTCAGAAGCTAAATGTTCAACATTTAATTTCCAATCATTAATTTTTTTGCTCAATTGACATTGAAGACTTTCCAACTGAAAATAAATCAATATCATTAAGTAAATATAGAATAATTACTGTTTGGATATTACTAGAAGATGTTATCGCTGAATCCATAAATTTTTTGTCAATTTTCGACATTAAAATTTGTAATCTATTAATAATACTATTTTGCAAACCAATTAACTAGAAAATATTTTAAATAATAAAATAAATTAGAATTAACTTACATTTTCTTCATTTTCAACGTCTTTAATTTTTATATTTTCTTTAATAGCAATTTTGCCGACATTATGTAACAAGACCCTTAGTTTTGCTAAAATATCGTCCTGCTTATTTTCAAGATAATTTAATCTGGAAGTTTTATCTTGAAATTCATATGTAAGTGGCACAGAATACATTTCTGTTGAAAATTTTACATTGCTTTTAAGCTGAGCAAATTCTTCCACGTAATACATTGTTTAAAATTAATTATAATATTAACTTGCGTTCAAAAATATTAAAGATTTAAACAAAAAATAAGAGAGCTAAAATATAATTGTAAAATTAATTTTATTACTTTGATGTTACTAGAAAGTTAGTTGATGAACATGGTTTATCGCAAAATAATAATTTTAAAAATTAATGAAATTTAAAATTTAAGTTATGGAAGGTTCGGTTTTAAGTTAAATTTTTCATTTTATTATTACACAAACAATCACAAAATAGCATTAAGTAAATGTGCAAAAACGATTATTAAAGATTTGTTGATATTGACATCAGAGAAAACTTCTTAATGCTTTTTTTTCAAATCACCTGATATTCATGTAAAAGAGAATATTCAATTTTGATCTAACACTTATATACCAAGATAAAAATGTTTCTTTGATTATGCACTGATCTTCATGCATTGAT
>CAUHTR010002514.1:0-57390 GCA_959609185.1 Schmidtea polychroa | reverse complement strand
ATCATTAGTTTATTTGAGTTAGGTTTTGTCGTCTCTTGGGTCGGTAATTGAAAAGGTGATGTGGTTGTATCTGATTTTCGTTTCGTTTCATTGATTGTCTTGACTTCCAACGAAAACTGTTTGCCATCTGCCTGGATCGGTATCCATCGCTGATATTTAACTGTTAATTCCCATGTTGTCTCTAAATCAGAAGTGTAAAGTGTAAAAAATGATTACCGGCATCTAATATAGTCAGGGTTTTTTGTTTGTAGATAATAACAACTCTTTCATCATTTCCTGATTTTCTATATATCGTTACCGGTCCATTTCCAACACTCAGGGTTATACGATTTGACTCGTCTCTGAGATAGATAGACTGGGTCTCACTCTTAAATCGTGACCATTGGTTTTCTTACTACCGTTCCATTTTCGAGGCATATGTTCTCGTAGTAGTTTGCATTAACTGAATAATTTTGATTCATTTTCAATTTCTCGTAGCGGATAAATGATTTTCGCGAGTTAAGGATGTCGACATTTAACCCTTGAAATGTGATTCGCACTTTCACCAAGTCCACTGGCTTCCAATATATATTGATTCTATTTATCTCTGGCTCTATTTCGATCAAGTTTCGTATCTCTTTTGTGTGCACTTCTATTGGAATTTGCGTGTACCACTTTGACATGTTCTGTCTCAACAGCCATTGGTATTTGAAATTTGGCTTTAACTTTCGTACTGCAAATATATCTTTATCATAATTCAGTTCTACCACTGTTGCCGTAAGGTCTAGTAAATTAATAATTTCTATTTGGTCTGCGATCTCGCATTTACAGCTCCATACTATATTTGTTAGAGTGGAATATATATGTATTTTCTCCATTCCTGGGATTTTGTTTACCGCATATGGTAAGTCGATCTTTTTGCCGCTCGCGACTGTTACTAACATCAGCATTATTGCTACATATAATATCTTATTGATGTAGCTGACTGGTGTTGGATTTTTCGTGAATTTCTGTTTCCATTTTGTTTGACCTGTTACTTTATTCTGCTTGGATCTTAAGGGGTATCTAGATTCATCTTCCTCTGGCACTAGTTTACATCGATTTGCATGCACAATCATCGGGTTAGCCTTTTTGCTCCTGAATGGTAATACTTCAAATTGGTTTCGGTGGTGTCGCACACTTTGTAGGGTCCTTTAAATGGTCTTTGCAATTTAGGCGATAAACCTTTGAGAGGTTCCGGTCTGTTCAGATATACTAGATCTCCAATCTTTATGCCATGCGCATGTGCTTTTTTATCGTATGCTTCTTTATATTTCTCTTGGTTATGCTTTATTGTCAAACCGGCTTTAGTCCATACTGACTGCATTCTTTCTTGCATCAATGCTTTATAATCCGGTATCTCCATATATTGTGAAATTGGTGGTTGGAATTTGAGATCAATCGGCATATTATTTTTCCTTAAATACATCAAGTAAAAAGGGGTCTCACCTGTACTTTGATTTACTGCATTTCTGTAGGCAAATAGACACGGCTTTATGAAGTCGTCCCAATCTTTCTGTTTTCGGTTCACATATGACGAGATCATATTTATCAGTGTCCCATTAAATCGTTCCACTAATCCATCAGTTTGTGGATGATATGGTGACGTATTCAATTTCCAAATTCCAAATAAGTCTGTGATTGATTTAAACATCTCGCTTTGAAAGTTCTTTCCTTGATCAGTTAACAATTTCTTTGGAGTACCATAGCGAAATATTATGTTTTCCACAAATATTCTAGCAATCGTGTCTGCTTTTTGGTTTGGAATAGCGGATGCTTCTGGCCATTTGGTAAAATAGTCACAAAAAACAACAATGTATTTGTTTCCTTTTGTTGTTTCCGGTAATGGTCCCAGAATATCCATTGCCGTCATCTCCATTGGTGCTGCGGGTACTGGCATCGGTTTTAATGGTACTTTAATCTTTTTACCAGTATTTCTGCGGGTGATGCATACTTTGCAACTGTTACACCAATTTTTCACGTCTTGCTCCATTGTTGGCCAAAAGTATTTCAATTTTAATCTTGATAGCGTCTTGCGCGTTGACAAATGACCTCCCAACGCTCCATCATGATACTGCATCAGTAATGCGTCTCTGTGCTTGGCTGGTATAATAATTAATGCTTCCCCATTTTTCCAACATTTAAGTATTCCATTATGAATTACATATTTGCTGTTTGCATCTAAAAGTCGTTTCCAGTCTTGTTCTTTTCTTATTTTGACCGCTTGTTCCATAAATTGTTTTAATTCACTATCGTTTTCCTGATCATTTTGAAGTTCAGACATATCATTAACAGCTTTGATTGCAGCGAATATAGTGCCTTCCACTTTTTCAGATGTCCCTTCACTATTATTTTCTGGGATTCTTGACATTGCATCTGCATTCGCGTTAGCTTTTCCTGTCCGATATTTAATCTCAAAGTCGTATTCTTGGAGGGCAATCGACCATCGTATTAATTTACTGGCTGAATCTCTGTGTTTCATTAACCACTGTAATGGATTATGATCTGTATAAACAGTAAATTTTCTGCCCAATAAATATTGTCTAAAAGTAGTAATTCCATACACTAACGCTAACGTTTCCTTTTCAATCGTTGAGTAGTTTTTCTCGTGAGGCCTCAGTGATCGGCTTGCGTAGGCTATTACGTGGTCCTTTTCACCTTCAAATTTTTGTCCCAATACCGCACCCAATGCAACGTTGCTTGCATCCGTCATCAAGATAAATTGTTTCGTAAAATCTGGAGATCTTAATATAGGAGTTGTCACTAATTTCTCTTTTAATGTATTGAAAGCATTTTGTTGCATTTGTCCCCAAATAAATTTATTGTTTTTCTTTAGTAAAGTATTCAACGGTTGTGCGATATGAGAGAAATCTTTTATAAATTTTCTGTAATAGCTCGCCAAACCTAAAAATTGTCTAACCTCATCGGCATCTTTTGGTACTGGGTACTCTTCCACTTTTTTGATGTTATCTGGATTAGTTTGTAACCCTCGCCGTGATATTATATGTCCTACATAAATCACTTCTGCTTTGCCCCATTCACATTTCGATGGTTTGATTTTTAATTTTGCACTTTTGAACCGTTTAAATACAGTTTCTACATCTTTCAGGTGTTCTTCGAAATCATTTGAAAATATTATTATATCGTCGATATATACCAATGCATGTCGAATTCCTCGTAACACATAATTCATTCCTCGTTGGAATGTAGCTGGGGCTCCTGTTAATCCAAATGGTAACACATTAAACTCATACAGTCCTTTGCCATCCGAGAACGCCGTCTTTCCTCTATCTTCCTCTTTTACTCTAAATTGATTGTACCCTTTGTTTAAATCAATAACTGTGAAATATCGTGCCTCTCCCATTTGATCGAACATTTCTTGGGGTACCGGAATTGGATAAGTGTCTTTCCTCGTAACTTGATTTAGCTTCCTATAATCTACGCAAAATCGTAAGTCTCCATCCTTTTTCCTGACTATCACTATTGATGAGGAGAATGGTGACGCACTATCTCGAATTATTCCAAATTCCTTCATTGCTGTAATCTGTCTATCACTTTCATCTTGATGAACGTAGGGGATTCTGTATGGCTTTATTTTTATTGGAGTTTCGTCTAATAACGGTATTTCATGCTCAATTACATTGGTTAGACCTAAATCATATTCGTGTTTGGCAAAGATATCTCGGTATTTTCTCAACAGTTTTGTGAATTCCTTTTTCTGCATCTCATTTAAATCGTTGCTTACCACTTCAGGCTCCTTGTACACCTTGACGTTTCTTGGTATTTTACAATTTGTTTCAATAGACATTTTTGATAATTTTCCCAATTTTGTTTTTGGGTGTAACTGAACCGGTTTCTTACTGCTATTCGTTATATGGACTGGTACTATCTGATTTTCCACTTTGACAACTTCGTCACATATCGGTAAATCATATTTTTCGACTAGCGTTTGATTTGGTTCGAATATAAAATCACCATTATCCACACTCATAGTATTTGCACAATACACCATCTCCGATTGTGGTGGTATTGTCAATGTCTGATTCACAAACACTTCACCTGCCCTGTGAATTATTTCTCCTGTTTCTCCTGCTATCAAATTACCTGTCTTTAAATCAAGTGAGACTCCGTCCAGCTGCTCTAATATATCCATGCCGATCAAACATCGTACTGGACTTCCCTTCATTATGAGCGCATCGTGCGCTATTATTCGATCTCCAATATGGAATATGACGTTAAGTTGTCCGATTATGTTTAATTCATTTTTGATAATGACCTCACTATTTCGTCGGTAGGCTTTATTCGCATTTTTTCCTTCGCGTTTAATACATTTTCCGATATTATGGTGTGACTAGATCCCGAATCAACTAAAGCTTCCACTTTATGTTTGTTCATTTGTATAAATATTCGGGGTTGCTTTCCTCTTTTTGTTAATGTCATCAATGAGTAGTTGCATGGTAAGCCTAACATATTTTTTCTCTCGATCTCTGCGCTAGAAGGCTCGATTCTCTCTCCCACCATTCCTTCACATTGTAATGCGATATTTTCTACTGGTTTCATCTCTCGTAATCGATCAACTGGATACACTGGTGCTGGTTGCATAAATGATTTTGGTATACACAATTTTGTAAACGTGTCTACGCTACTCGCATTCAACAGTGGCTCTTGTAAGATTTGATAGGTTCTTAACGCTTCTTTATTCATCCCACTTAGTTCTTGATTGTCAACATATAACGGTGCACTATCACCCTCGTTGTCATTGTCATTATCCTCGTCCCTTGAAGGGGTTGTACTAGCGTAGCTCACCTTTTTCTTCTTTAATATTCGCGCCTTGAGTATCTCCAACTCCTGATATTGATGATGAGTAATGAAGAATCTAGCCAATAATGGTATGCAGCCAATTACTAGTTTCCACGACCAACCTGTGATCGCGTATAATCTGTGTGTTGATAGGACCTGCGATATTATTACTTTAATTACAACACATATTACATAAATTCCAATCAATCCGGCACACGCTTGTCCAATGAACATAAACTTTCCCCAGATCTTTTTCATTGTATTATACGTCGCTTTCTTGTAATGATCTGGAGTTAACAAATACTCGTAATTTACCTTCCCACTTCCGGTTGGGAGAATTGTATCTACCATTTCCATTATTACTCTTTCTTTCTTTGATGGAAATAACAAGTTTCTGCGAGCTTCCTCAATGTCTTCGTTCGAGTAAATTCCACTTTGCGACAATTTTTCCAACGACGTAAAATTTACCAGATATTGTAATTCTGTCAATTCTAAGTTTTCCGGTGTCTTTACTTCTCGATGATCTGGTAATGCAATCCAAGATTCTGGTGTTAGTCTGTATAGTGGTGCCAACAATCTATTACACTGTAATACTTTCGGTTTCACGTCCTCTTCCAGTAAGATTCGTGTTACAGGCTCCATAAATCGCAACTTTCCATTTAAATTCACTGGTAACTCGTTAGTACATTGGTCGTACTTTGTCAGCTTAACTGGTACCGCTTTACATTTATAGCTATATAGTGCTTCACCGAAAATTCTGGCAAACACCCCATTTTCTGTAATTAACATTGGTGCTACCAAATTAGGATTGGTTATCGCCATTGCCATCCGATTTCGGAGTATTTCTTTGTTGAGATTGCAATCATTTATAATAACTTCTCGGTACACATTTTCAACAGTATTTTGACCAAAGTGAAATAAATAATCTATTTTGTTATTAAAGTAATTTGTCAACTTGATATCTCCGGCATGTATGTTTGTTTGGGCCTCTGAAATCATTTTCTGGGATACGTATATACCTTTATAATTTGTCTCATAGACACTTTGTCCACACTTTGTTTTAGTTTCTTTTCTCAGGAATCGCATCCCATCTTCCTCCGAGGTTGACATTAACACTGTTGGAGTATCTTTCATCCGTAGAGGTGTGATTCTTGTTGTTGTACTCGTTGCTGAATCCATTCTTATTTTCTCAGGCTTTTCCCTGATCTGTTCTCCCGTTATTTCTTTAAAACTCATTGACTTCAATTGCACTATATTGCACTTTTTGGTATCGACATCGTACACCAAGATTGATTCTCCTGTCTGACAGCTAGATTGTTTCATGTTGCAGAATGGATGTGTTTGTAGTTTACCAGTATCATCATCAAATGATCCATCAAATTCTCTTAATTCCGACATGTACTCTTCCACAACCACGGCTTTGTCAATTATCGCATCGTCTACTTTGTATGGCTCTCCTTGGCAATCACCATTCGACTTTATTATCCCTCGCACGGTTACAGTCTCACGGATTTTGTGGTTAAGCTTTGCTTGTAGTTTGATATCTGCATTGATTTTCAACTGTCCTGTTTGAAAGGCTGCCAAACAATTCTCTGGAATTATTTCTATCGGTCTCGGTATCGATTGCATTTTCACCATCGATGAGTGGCTCCATTTTCCACAATAAAATACAAAAGTAGTTCGTTTCACTGTACATTCTCTCACCTTTGCTCGTCGAAACCCCGATTCTTGATATACATAATATTTTACTGGATTTGTCACTTTAAGTTTTACTGGATATGCATCTGCACACTCTGCTACGTTTACCAACGAATATACTCTTCCCATTTCGGTTTGGGAGCAGTCGTATGCCACCAATGAATTCGTCGTGTTTATTATTCCCAATAACATAATAATAGAAATCATCAACCATGGAAATGCAAGTTTTCCCTTTTTCCTCACTGTCTCTGTTTTTGGGCTCTCAACCTTTTGTATCAACTTTTCCCATCCGCCATTGTTTGCGATCCACTTAGTCAAATATTTATTCGTCATTTCAGTAGCTTTCTTCATCAATGATTTTGAATTGTCACTTTCCAAACAACCATAAATACCAATCTCCAATATTATATAGGCTAGCACTGTCAATATTACATCTCGATCCAACTCGGTTCGTGTTAGGTCCTCAATTACTGCTTCCTCACAAAATTCCTTTTCTTCATAATTTCTTTTAATTATCGACGGTAATCTCTTCTTTAATTCCGTTGCCAATCTTTTTACAACTCTTTTCTCCCCCTCCGAAGTGTCATCTTCTGTTTCAGTTTCATCTAACAGGTACAATTCTGTAACTAAATTTTTTAATATTCGCTCAGTTTCGCTTGATTCATCCAAACGCTCAGTTTCGCTTGATTCATCTAAACTCAAAGATTCAATTTCCGCATCATTCTGTTTTATCCCACATATCGCAACGTCATTTTTCGTCTCAACAAAGTTCTCTTCACTTTTCATCTCATCTATGCTCGGTAGTATCCTATTATCGGTGCTCATTTCCTCAACATCCCTTGTAACTTCATTTTCCGATCTCATTTCCTCATTTTCCATTGTTTCTAATCTCTGCAATTCATTAATTTCTTGATCAATTTCTCCTGGGTCATCTACAACTTCAGTTTTAATCTCTACGTTATCATTATCCATTTCCTCATACAGAGGCCAAAACGGTACTATTACTGCATCTTTTTCCATTTCCTCACTTTGTTTTGTTGCGTACACATTATTAATACAATTTGGGTTACATCCGTAGTTTAACAAATATTCATCATCATCTAATTCTCGTCCTTCGAACGTCAACACGATAATTCCTTCATTACCTAATATTTCCGCTGCTTTTTGTCGTATTTTCTTTGCTTTTACACTCCAATGTTCCTGATAATATTCAATCCTTTGATCCGCAATATTTAACGCTATTATCAAAGATTTCGCACTATCGTCTGCCGCCTCATAATCATGTCCTAGTTTTCGGATTACCTCTTTTAACTTTGCCTGATAACTCGTCGGTTTATTCGTATACGGTACGATGCATTCAAACAACCCTTCTTTCATGTCTCGATCCATTTCGATGCTCATTATGAAGTCGATACTCGCATTAATTTTATCTCTATTCCCTGCATACAGGGTATCTTGTAAATCTGCTAGAATCTTTTCCCAATTTTGTCTGTCTGAATTCAAAGTATTAACAGCATTAACAACATTTACTTTATTTTTCCAGCCTGGTATCAGACCGCAATCTACCAAGTACTCCTCGTCTTCCAGACATCGATTCTCAAATTTTAGTTGCACTTGCCATCCACTGTATTGACGCAGTATTCGCTCCTTTAGCTCTCTGATTTGTCCGTAGGCATTTACACGGAATTGGCACTTCACATTATCAAGTCCCGTCGTTTCCACTATGATATCAGCTAAATCCCTTGTTGACCGTAAAGCCTTGCCAAACTTTTGCATTTGTTTAAGTATCTCATCGTCTCTGTTTCCTTTGAATAACTTTGCACATAAATTTATGGCTCTCTTTAGTTCGCTTTGGGTTAGTGACATCACACTGAGTTCTGCGATCCATCGTTTCAACTGGGAGTTGTCAGTTTCCATTTTCTCAAGCCATTTTTCGACTCGGGCTAACAGTGCAGTCGGATTCTCATCTGATGCGATCTTTCGCACTTTCGTGGCAGGTTTTCCCTCACCTTCTGACACGGTTCCAATTATCATATGAGATTCAGTTTCCTCATCTGATTCAAATTTAGCCACTAATTTGTTCAGCTTCTGTCGCATTTCTCGAAATTCCTTTTCCATTTTGTCTTGAAATTCCTCTCTCTGAGCATATGTCATATTGCTGGTGTTTGGCATATCTTCTTGGAATCTGATTGATTTCTTTAAAATAGGTCTGCTGAATCTCTCTGAGTTCCTTGGGCATGATCGCGCCATGTGGCCGTATCCCTTGCACGAGTGGCATTGTATCTGTCCATTTGTATTCACTTTGTCCCTTTGTGGTGAAGGTGACGTTGACGATGATCTTGATCTGGTGAAACAGTTTCTGCTAATATGCCCTTTCTTTCCGCATCGATAGCATTCGACATCACTGCTGATCCTTTTGTTATCTGTGAATCTCTTGTTAGGGCTGGGATTTTTCCCATATTTGAACCAACATTGATTTGAATAGTGTCCAGACTTTTTACAATGTTCGCATTGAGGATTATTTACCTGTCCATTTGATTGTACGTTCATGGCTGATCTACTGGCTTGAAATCTATTATTTGGTCTCAAAATTGGACTACTGATTTGATTTATTTTCTTTTCATCCCATGGTGCTCTCACAGGCGTAATTGATCGCTCAAGTCTCTCCACATTAACTCCAAAAGCATCTGATCTTTTTGCACTTTTTAAATTCAGCTCTATCTTCATGGCTTTCTTCACGAGCTCATCGAAATTGGAAAAATCCACATAACATAGGGCCTTTTTGATTTCGGAGTGGACTCCGGTTATAAACTGATCTTCTAACAGCTCTTTAACCTGCTTGGCCATATCTGCTTGATCTGGTTTAACTTCAAAGGCTTTATCTGCTAAAGTGGTCAGATGATAAGCAAACTCACTGACCGATTCATCTGGACCTTGAACTCGATTATAAAATTTCTGTCGCATGATTCTTTTGATATCTCCACCAACCAGTTTCAGTGCCATTGCATCCTTCAATTTTGTCCAATCATTGCCAACATTTCGTTTGTCGACTTGCTGCCAGGCTTCTCTTGCCGCACCCTTCAGATAGAGTGGGAATCTCTGAACCATAATGGCTTGTGTCCATCCGTATGCTGAGGCGTAAATATAATAATCTCCCATGAAATCTGCAAATTCAACAGGGTCTCCTCCATATTGATTGACGGGTAATTTCTGGCAACTTGCAAAATCAATCATCTCTCTATTGAGAGGCATAACAGCATTATCATTTGCCATTTGGACTTGTTTCTGACTTCTGAGGTTGTATCGGTTCACTTTGAGCTAAACTTCAAACGTTAAACAATAATTTAAAATTACTTTTCAACTTCTTTTAAATCTCCCAACAATAGCCTTTTATATCTCGTTAGCACTATTTTCACAAATTTTCACTACTTTCAATGATTCTCAGCCGACTCTCTATCACGTCGGTACTAATTCCTTTTTTTTTTAAAATTCCTTTTTCACGAGCTTCCAATAATTTCCTCCGACTTTCAATCACGTCGGGCTCACCAGAATATATGTTGGGTTTTGGATTATTTCAAGTCGGTTCTCTCTGACTCCTGGTGTTCTTTAAATTAAAACAATGAACGACCCAACGTATATTGAAACAACAGGTTCACAAATTATTATCACTCTACAATTACCAATCAAAGTTTTATACGATTCTCCGCTCGGCGTTGATGCTTTGCAAACAAACAATATTCACCTTTTGATCCTTTAGTTCTGTTGACTCTCGTTTTCCTCGGTTTCGGTTTGGTTTGATCTCCTTTCGCCTTTCCGTATTCTTAATTCTATTTCTTTTTTTCCCTACTTCCCTAATTCGTTTACCACTTTTCCTACAGTCTAATTCTTCGAACCCTAGCTGAGGCAGAATGCCGATTTTCTCTGATTTTCCCTTTGCTTATATACTCCTCGAAATCAGGATGACAAATGGTTATTGCCGAGCCAATCTTTCGTTTGACATTTTCTCCTACGTGTTTGCTTCGGCTGTCACCCATAATGGTCCAACGAATCCAGATAATTAATGGCCCTACCGGTCTTCCTACGCGCGCTATCTTCTCCTTACTCTTTTCCCATTAATCATTGTGTCAAGCTAATGGGCCCAAATCTTCCTTTTGTTTGCCTTTCTTCTTGTTTACCCAGCTCGGGTTTCCTTTATCTCTCGGGTTCTCCATTGGCTCGGGTTTCCCATTAGCTCGGGTTTTCCATTAGCCAATTAATTAATTAATTAACGTTTTCTGTTTTCATACGTTTGAATGTTTTTCGACCCTTCCTAACCCTTTTCTGATAAATCTCTAACCATCATCTTGTTGACCATTAGCTAATCTATACCTGTCCCGTTTTTCCCATTCGATTTCGATGATTTTTCCATTTATTGATTTTTCTCGGATTTCCGGATTCTTGCCTTTCGTAATTGCTTTTTGCATTTTCTAATACTGTTTCCATCACACTTTCCTTTACTATTGATTCTGTGCACGATCCCGCTTTTATTTGCCTTTTTTCCTCGCTTACTTTCCATTTGAATTATTATCCTAAATTTTATTTAAATTTTTTAATTTTAATTTACAGACCTCAACAATATCAACTGATAAATGAAATCGGAACACAATTCAACCGGAGTTTTTAACTTATTAATAAACATATTGCGTACTTTCCATGAAGTTGACACTATCCTATAGTTTAAATTCCCTAACTGCTTTCTTATTTTCACTTTATAATTCTTAAAACCTTCTGAGTACGTCAATACGAACACAAATTTAGGCTCATCGTCCTTGCTCACACTATTTAATTTATTTAACTCATCAGACTCACACACCTCAACAAAATCACACCAAGATTTTCTCAAACATGGATCCTTAGGATTTTTAACAAATTTGTCAACAGTCTCTTTCACCATTACTAAAAAGGATTTTGAATAACCATTCTTCCTTAACATTTCAACCAATATGTCAACACTTTTTACTGAAATTTTAAAAGTAGAAGACAAAGACCATGCACGATAAATAAAAGGAAATGTATTGGTAATTCTCGACCACGATGTATATGTATGTTTTGATTTTCTTGGCTTGTAATTTCTCAATATCTGCCTCATTTGCTGGTGGAGGACCACTCTGTTCAAATTGATCCATAATACTCGTTACAAAATTGTCGAAACTCTGATCTGAAAATATGTAATCTGACGAATCTGATCTAAAATCCAGCGACAGCAATCCACCAAATAAATTTGATATCAGTTGGCCAAAAACACTATTTCTGTTATCAGGATCTCTTGGAGTAATAAAAAAGGAACCATCAGTTTCGTTTGTAGTACTTCCACCAGGAATATGACGAATAATATGAAAAACATTCAAAGCATCATCATCACTTTCCATTGAGTTATCAGATTCAATTCTTTCAATAAATCCTTCATTGCACCTCACACATTTACCATCCTGAGATGTGTGAATGTCCCTGTTGCATTTATGATCATAGTAATTATCTGTATTAATCGAAGCCATTAAAAACTAAATTCTCAAAAATTTATTTTCAAAACTCTTCTCGAATACTAATCTTTAAAACAACTCTGATATAAAAATTTACATAAATTCCAGCAAAACATAATATAAATCTTACCCACAAAAATTCGATCACAAAACTCCACAATTGTCCGCGTCTGTGTGCACACACAAATCAATCCAAATGTCCAAGCCGAAAACGCACACAGACGAGAGAACACTCAACCGATAATTAACCATCCCTCCCCCCTTGACACCTTGGTGTCAATCTCAAATCCCCATTAGCTTCTTCTTCTTTTATAATCAAACATAATTTGGAGATACATCTTAATATCTCCTTTCCTTCACATTCTATTCTCATCTCGCGTAGTTTTCCGTCTTCTCCAGGTATCACTTCGATTACCCTCCCCATTGGGCACTTTCCATACTCATTCTTTTTTTCTAAAACCCAGTTGATGTTGACTGTTGACCCTGTCTTAACATAATTCTCTATCTTATTCCATTTTGCCCTTTGCCTCCAGCACTGAACCAATTCTTTCATCCATCGTCGCCAAAAGTGTTTGGTTAACTCCTGAATTCGTTTCCACCGAAACATCGTACTTGACATTTTCTTCACTTCTATATTTTCCACAGCTTCTCCTTTCCAACCGGCAATTAATAAATGATTTGGTGTTAGCACAGCGTCTACTGCCTGAATCACTAATGGCCGAGAATTTATCAACATTTCAGCCCTTGTCAAAACATTTCCCAATTCTTCGTCCGTCACATTTGCACTTATCAGTATTGCATTCATTAGTCTCTTTGCCGATTTGATCATGAACTCAAAAACTCCCCCAAAATGCGGTGCTGATGGAGGATTGAAGATCCAACTGCATTGATGCTTCGACAACTCTCTTTCAGTTTTATAGTTGTCGATTACAAATTCTTTACTGTAGAATTGGCGCTTATAAAATTTGTACCATTGTCTGAAATCATCAATTTTGGCATTCCTCGCCTCGCTGCGAACCTCATAAAAGCTCGAATGAATGAGTCTGTGTCCAACCCATATGCCATTTCAATATGCACCGCCCGTGACTTTAAACATACGAATAGTTAGTTTATTATTATTACTAATAAAACTCTCGTCAACTTCCTATTAATATCCTAGTAGATGCTTATTTAGCATTATTATGGTTGTTCTCCGTAATTCAGAAGTTTTTCTCAGATTTACTGTTTACCTAATATTATCATTACAACCTTGATTAATTTACTATTATAAGCATAAGCGTTATTTAAATATCCTTTCTATTATAATTGTCGCTAGATTATTACTGTTATTTTCATGATTTTACTTTTCTAGTGTATATATTCCATACATAACTATTTTTGCTATCGAACAGCCAAAATTTAATCCCATATTTAGCCGGCTTCATTGCATATATTGTCGAAATGGACATTTTCCGTGGTATGGAAGCAATTGCTCATCGATTATTATATTTTCGCTCGGATTATAAAGATGTGGTAATATTTCGACCCATTTATTCCACAGTCCTCGAATTGGAGCTAATTTGTCAGTATTTCATCTAGCAGCTCGTCAAATCCAATGATTTTTGATATAATTTTGAATTGTTTTAGTGACATAGTAGCTCTGAACATATGTCGACCCTTTGTTTCATGTCATAAATTTTCCAAAGCCTCATTATTCCATTTATATACACCAGCTAACAATAAAAGTCCAATATATGCATCCAATTTGATAATATCAATATTTTTCCAATCCTCTTTATATATGCGATTTCCTTCCAAATTGGTATTTTGGTATTTTATAGAATTTGTAAACAATAATTGAAATGCAGAGTTCTGTTGATATGCGAGAAATAGCATATCTTGTGATTCCAGGGGTAGTTCTAATCACGTTTGATGATAATTGACGGCCATGTTGAATAAAGGGCTCTGATTGCCATTCAATACTTATATCCTTAGAAAGATCCAGAAAATACATCGTCTATGTCACTATCAGAAATTTCAATCAATTTTTCAATATTATCTGATGTCTCTGAGCAGGTATCTTTTCCGATGAAAATTCAAGTAAATTATCTTCTTCATATTCAATTCGTCTTGACATGATGATAATTCTACACAAAATAGTAAGTAAGGGTAATAAAATAATGAAAACGTTTTTTCTTTCAAATAAACACTTACCAAGGTTATAACGTATGTAGTTTTTTTTAAATTTTGCCAGCAAAAAATTCAATTAAAACGAGAAGTGATGAAACGGGTAGCACAAATATTATTGATGCACACTAGTCCGCGTCTTTGAGTCGACTGTTGAAAACTATACAGTCAAATTTTGTTGAAAAAATTACTTCTTAGAAGGTGATAAAAATAAACATCCGTTTGCGCCGAGAATTCTAAAAATTTGTTCAAAAATGCACTTGAGTCATTTTCGACTCGAGGTACTAGAGTGTTACTTTTTTTACAAGAGATAATCCAGGTATCGTATTTTTTTTTCTTTTCCAAAATTAGTCAGATATGTAGTATTAATATTTTATGATATATTTGCAAAACAAAATCGCTTCGGGTCAAATAAGACCCGAGGGACGGATGAAGGTTAAGTTAAGACAAGGAGGGAAAAAGGGATTTTTAAAAGAAGTTGGTGTTTTCAATCTAACACTATTGTTTAGCTGAATAATTGAAAAATATGCTTCAATCTTCTAAAAAAATTCCGAAAATATGAGTTATTTGTTATCTATGAATTTTGAGAATTGGTAAATTTTAGTATTTAATAAATAATGTTTCAAAACATTCTTTATTTTGTTATTTTTATTTTTTCATGTTTAGAAAGCAAAATCACTTTTTGAGACCTCAACACTTTTCGAGTTTGATTTTTATTTATTTATCGTAATGAAATTATTGTGTATACATATTTGAAGAGTATATAGAAAGTTACTGAAAAAATAGATATAATTATTAAATTTTTTCATCCAAAAATGATAAAACTTTTAACAATCAAATATTTTATATAATAAAACAGTATTATATAAAAATTAAAATATTTCTCAATATCACAAATTATCATGAAACTGTTTTATTTATTTAATAGTGCTTGTTGAACGTAACTCATCATTATTTTCAAAAACTGTATAAATTATAGGTTCAGCACTAGGATACAGTATATAGTGTTGCACCATGAATAAAATGTCAAACATTATCGAAAACAACCCCAGACCAAGTTTCGTAGGATCTGTTAAAAAACTACTCCAATCTCCTAAATATTAAAAAGAATGTAATAAAAATTTTAGATTTACGAAGACAAAGCTCCAAAAAAGTAGAATAAACATGTATAACAAAAATATAAATCAATAGTAAAAAATGAAAAATAAATAGCAAAAATTCATGTACGAAAAACCAAGAAAAGTACAAAAAATAAAACAGTTTATTCTTATATTCTTATAAAACGCAAATAATTTTCAAATTTCAGTTAATTTTTTTGATTTTTTCAAAATGGAAATTCTTGTTGTAAGGACGATATACAAAACTAAAATTTGAAAGGATAATTAGAACGTTAATGCGATCAGTTTGATTGTAGATAGTTTGAAATTTGTCTCCTGTATTGTACATTTAAATAGACAAATTGTGGATAAGATTATGGTTTCGTATAATGTTTGTAACCATTGTTTGAAAATATTGATTTAAAATTATAAAATTAGGAACTTCGTAAACCTCAAAAGTCAATTTTCTTTTCAATACTAACATCATATTATATTCAATCATATTATATACAAATTATATTATATTAAATTATATTATATACATCATATTATATACAAATGTAAATTCCAAAAATGCTTCTTCCCAATTACCATTCAAATAAATTGGATTTTAAAGTTCAACAATAAATTTACTACTATCATTATTTGGATAGCTTAAATAGTAAAATCATGCAAAACTTAGTTTTATGGATTTTAACTGAGATTCTAATATACACTTGACGTAATATTGTCTATGTTTCCCTTTTCCTTTTGTCTTTAGAACTTTTTGTATTCTAAAAAGTTGTAAGGTTTGGAATTACTTGTAGGATTGCTCAAAGAATTTCCCTACAATTTCATTATTATCATAATCTTTAATGACATACATTACAGGGCTTTATTTTGTATTAATCTTTGAAATTTGAAAAATTCATCGCTCCGATTGCTATTAAAACTTTTATTACTAATTTAGCACTAATTTTTGATATCCTTACGTAATCACCAATTTTATGCTTTGATCTCTTTGATTTTTGAATTTAAAATAACCACAACTTTACTTGATTATCAGTTGAAACATAAACTTGTATAATCATAATTTCTTAAATTCCCAATAACTTTCAGAAGACCTAAAATAGGTATCAGTTGGTTTGGTTCTCTGTCTCATAATGTTTATCCTTGCACCTCTCCATTTTACATATAAATACAATGTTTCACGTAAATTATTATTATAATGTAGAAAATATTCTGCATGCTTATGATTTTCAAATGTAAAAAAGATATCATTCATATATTGTTTAAATTTAAAACTATCTTACATTCAAACTGATATCCTTACTGGTTTTAACATACAACAATTTAGCTAATTTATACTAGGTAGTATTAACCATAGAAATATCTTTAGGCCTAACCTAAATGTTTGATATACCAAGTATTCCCTTTGAAGGGTTTGTAAAATCGGGTATAGATCACGGGAGAGATGCTGGAAAAAACAGTATATCTGATTTACAAAATCATAATATTTTTAAAATAGAGAAAACAAATAAATATAAGCCACTGGCTTACAATAGAGAAGATACGGAAGTTAAACTTAAAACCATTTTGCAAAAATCAATATTTACCGTTATTGTATGAAAGAATTATCATTTGAACAATGCTAAGAAATCCACCAGTAAAATCCAAAAATATATTCCCTATACTCCATCCAATTGTACTTTTCCTTCTGTAGTTCATAACAGCCTAGATAAATTTAACTATTATATAAAAATAAAAATATTAATATTTAGCAAGATGATTAAATGTACTATATTTAATTCATATAAACATGCTACCAATACGTCATATTATCATAAACAATAAATTCATTATATAGCAGGAAAATACATTCAGAACATTTAAAATGAACTAGTGAAAGTAGGTAATATAATCTCCGGGAAAAAATTGTAATAAATGTATTTAAAAGTTTGTATAACTACGTAATATTTTTGTTTTAATGAAATTATTGAATAATTTAGTCAATTAAATTGGAAGTGTTGAATGAGCATACCGCAGTTGTCAAAAGGAGAGTAGTAAAGAAAAATTTGAGAGGAAGATCACGAAAGATGGATAGGGGCCCGATAACTCACATACCACCTAGGAAACAAATTTCTACTCAATAAACATAAACATTTTTGAAAAAATATGTAGGTCAACTCCTCTTTATAACTCGTCTGATATAATCAGCAATTGCTTGATCATACTTGTTCATAAATTGATCAAAATTTGTTCAAATTTGAAACATAGATGCTCTTGAAGTAATTTCAAATCCCATTCCTAAGTTGTCATAAATCATATAAATTCAAGACAGTTCTTCTGAATCCAAGAATTTCTACCACAGTGCTATGAATGTTAATTTGAAGGAATTCAATCAAGCTCTGGTGAACAGCGGAAGTATTCTTTGACAACATTTTCATTAACTTTCTTGTTTGGTAAATTTGGGTTATAGTTCGTCTCTAGTCAACTACAGGTCTCATAGAATAATTTCTAAACGAATTTCAGTTACTGGTTTAGGTTCATATGATGTGCAGTAGCAGTTAAAAGAAAACGTCAAAGTAAGAGGTGGTACAGGATTTCAGTACAAAACAATTAAAATGAAGAAACTAAGACAAAACACGGTTCAAAATAATTGAGTATGTTGTAATTACGTACATTCAAATGGAAAATAAGGGAAAATATTCTTGTATACATTTTTGGAAAGAATTTGCAATTATCAACATCGATAATGAACCTGAATAAAAGCAAAGTGATTTATTTTATGATTATACCGATTATAAAAATGAAATGGAGTTACGTAAATGCTTCAATAAAAAGGATTGGTTAAAAGTAGTTTGATAACGGTTCTCACTTGCTCATTAGTTCGTTCTTAACCACGTTACGCAGTACCAACTAGGTGGAAAAGGTTAGTAGTCAAAGGGTTTTACAATTGGTCCAGGAAGTAATAAAGAATTGGAATATTATGCACAAATTTCCAAATTATAAAGATATTTTCAATATTTTTCACCCAGTAATGTACGTTCAAATAAAATTTCTACAGTCTTCTCAAGATTTATTTTTCAATAAAATTATAACTAAAGTAGAATAAACTGACCTGTGGAATATATTTTATAAGTGTTATGAATAACTTTAAATAGCTGATATAATACATGAAACTAAGCCATGTAAATTTCTTAACTCCAGCGCCAGCAACGGATGCTATTATTATAATATATATAATCATACAAGAAGCAAGACAGTAACAGAACTTTGAAATTTTTTGACCTTTTCGCTGAAAATTAAAATTTTATCAAAATTCAAATTTTAATAAATAACGTTGTCTCACATCATAAATGCAACATTGAATAAGTTGAATTGATACAATTAATATAGCATGTAAACTGAAAATAACATCATTCAATTGCACCGGATTCCCAACTCTTGGATTCACATTTTTAAACAAATTCTAAATATACTTTATTTTATGAAAATAATATGAAAAAAATTTACTCGAATAGAATCTATCCAAAGTAATCCAATATTAAAAATACTATATGAAAAAAATCCAATCCAATTGTAAATTAAGAAATCAAAATTTAATCCAACAACACTAAAAATATAATAAATATTCTGACTTTAAATATATAAAATATGTCATATCTTCTATGCTTGAAAATTCTAGCAAAAGTATACATAAGCTCGTTTCTCTTATGAATAAAAATGACTAAAGAAATGATTGAGGGCCGTTGAAAAAAAATGTGCTTTTAAAATCTCGTGTTTAGTTATCCCATTTTCGGAAGGTTTTAAATAAATTTTAAGTTTTCTGTCATGAATTCATTAGAAAATTCTAATATATTTAAAATAGTATCAAAATCATTAAATATGTTTAGAAATAAATTTCAAATCCCAAATATAAATTTTTTTATTTGTTGCCAGCATTTTTCAGATTTTTTATCAAATTTTGAATATTTCATATTTTAAATTCTCGGATTAATTATTGTTGGGCTAAAATAAATCTTTTGTTTTTATTGTTTTAATTTTCCTTTTTGATATAAGTTTTGTTATAATTAATAAAACGGTTAGGGATGAGGAGGTCGGCTAAAGTGATAACACAGCAAGGAAAAAGCATCAAGTAAAAAATAAAATAATATTGAAAAACATCAAATAAAACAAAGTAAAAAAAGAAATTAATTAAAAACAAAAATAATGAAATTAAAACCACAGGAAGCTGTAAAAGAAACATACGATAAGCCCATTTAAACAAAATAATCGCGGAAAGAAGCACAAATGCAAACGCCTAAAATAAAGATGGCGGACGAACGCAATTAATCAGACAATCAGGATTTGAAAATTAAAATTTAATAAAAATTAAAATCAACTAATTAAAAGAAGAAAATAATATTAACCAATAAAAAAAGTTTTGTTATTAAAATAAAATAGTTAAAAATAAAAATGGTAAAACGACATACCAATAGATCCTGATTGACTGATTCAGAACCCAAAAAGAGTATATAAGCTATCACTTTAATAGTCATTTTCATCTCAATTTTTCAAATTAGGTAAAATATCAATTCTTCAATCACTTCAGCTCAAGCTTCATAATTTGCTCAATTAATCAATATTTTAATTTTCATTTATTCACCATTGTTAGTGGACTCATTCAATTCAAACCGTTGGAACTATTCGGCTGGATACTTATATTAAATTTTATTTGTATTTTATGTGACACTGCATATTGTTATTTTTAAATGTCTACATCTATAAATTATATGTAACTAATATTAAAATTTCATATTGAAAGCTCATTTATTCTTTCATTTCCAGTTAATATTTAAAATAAAATTTTAAAAGTAATTAGATTTCATGACTTTAATTTTTTATGCAGCAACTGACTTGATACCCCAGTCCAAGGCAAAGGAGGCCCAATGCTTTCTTACCCATAGGCTACCTATCCTGATCAGTGGACAGTTCAGAGGGACTTCCTGTGATCGTGAATTTTGCATTTAGAAGTTTCATTCGTGATTTAAGAATGAAGTAACTGTTCGAAGGGACGGTGTGGTACGGGAAAGATACACATCAGTAGAACTTTGCAATGGTTGAGGAGAGCCATATGCATGAAAGTGAAATTTTTGATGGTAGACAACAGGATAAGATTTAATAAAGATATAGACCATGATCAGAGTTGAGTAAATTGAGGTATTATAGTTAAAATGGTAAACATTTAAAATCTACTAACCTTGTCCGTAGTCAGTTAGGCAAATCGAACCCTATGAACACCTCGGGTCAGCTTTTTGATGAATTTCTTTTACTCCTAGGTAGTCGACTATCAATCCATAATATTAACATCTCTGACAAAATGTACCACGAAGCGACATCGTAATTCCATAGACATCTCTAGAATCCAACAAAGTACAATGCGATGAACAATAGATAATACGATTTCCGATAAAATCAATAATGATAGAACAACATCAGTAGTAATCAGACGAACCTAACTAACTAAACCATACCCTCATCATATTAATATAACCAACAAAAATTTATTCAAGTCAACCATAACGGATTACGAGTGACGACACAAACGTCTGCACGATTTGAACCAACAAATTAAATTTTCATCAGATTTACAGAACCAAACCAATCATCGGCAAAAAATTAAGATGCAATTGTTTCTAGTAACATTTAGAGTACGAACCAAGAAACTGACTTAGATGAGATAACAAATAGAAGTCACATAACGGCGTTTCGGATTCAGTTTTCCATCTGTGTTTATTTAAACTCACAAAAATTACCTATCTTCGGCCATCAATATCATAGGGTCAACAAGGCAAAGTGATATATCCATTTACTATCATCACCAGACCTGGTCCTCTACCCTCCCTGTGATGTTGAGGTGTTTGTGGTTGCCTTATTTTCGTCTAATTTAATCTGAATCCTTGTAACGGGAGTGAGAAGCGAATGATTATAATATTTAGGTGTGATGTTTGCTTATATTCCCTTATTAATTTAGAATATGACCGCTCCGATCGCTACGAAGGACACATTTAAATGTTTTGCGCCGACAAAAAGTCGAAATCCGGAACTGCCATGAGGAAATACGACTTCTGAAGCTGAAGACTGACCATTTGGAGGGGACCTAGTTTAACCCCATCCAAATGAAAGAAGCTAATAAAAGGCTCCCGCGCGTCGACATTTGCAGGGACAGCCTGTTGGAGGAGAGTACTGCTCAGCATGCCCTAATCAAGGAGCAGGCATCTGCTCTCCACAAGGTATATACGGAGAAGGAAATCAAGAGCCATATACAACAATTCCGCAGAAGGACCAAATCATGCTAAGGGTCGATCTTGTGTAGGCTGTACCACTACTGTGCCAACACTATCCGCTCCGGAGATAACGATCACAGGTACTAGTGTTGTCACCGTACCCTCTTCTTCGTCGGCACCGGAGCCAGCAGATCCAGTTGTTCCAATCCGCCCAAGCGCCATCAGTTATCCCGGGGAAAACGGACTCGTAGGAAACGTTTGCGACAGGCGGAAGCCAAAGCACAAGCAGCCGTCTAGTCTGCATTGGCCCCACCAGCTCGATCGTCCCTCTCCTGGACATTGAGTTGTTTGATCTTCTAGCCGAAGCCGCTTCATTTTGGGCCGAGTCTATGTGAGTATCTCTTCGGTCAAAGTGACGGATTCCACTGCTATTCTTCAGAATGGCGTTTTATTTGAACTTAACTCACGTGTGATAAGTAATGTGTTGGTGATTTAATAAAAGCGTGTGTCATTTAATTTCATCGATTTGTGGGAAATATTCGTTCGGCGGTAACAGTGACAGGAACTTGTAGTTAGATAGTGGAATGTCTGATTTTGGGCAGGTGCACGAGAGACAAAAGTCCTTCAAACGGCCGTCCAGAACCCGAATGGGAAGGCGCTCACCTGCCTCATGTCTTCCGCCGGCCAACGTGAACCATCTTCACGGCTGACTTGTCGTGAAGCAACAATCGGTTGGCGTGTTGTAAAATCTGATCTTTCTATCCATCTATAGTAGAGCCATCGACCTTATTGTCAAAGGGTAATAGTTTGTTTTAATTCGCGAAAATTTTACCCACGACACACCAACACTATAGAGATTTTAACGACAAAATATTTTCAACTTATTTTATTTTATAAAATATCAAAATGTATTAAGCCAGTTGCTGAAAATGTCCTCTTTCGTTAAAGATGTAGTTAATAAATTTAATATGGTGAAAATATTTTTTTTTCTTTTTTCGATTTCCAAAAATGAAAATGTATTAAAATAAAAAGCTAGATATAACTGGTACACATTTTTACACCAAAATGAATCATAACTTTTGCTAAATATTTTGAAATCATATTTGCACTATTATTAATTTTTCCCAAAAAAATTTAGAGGTCTAGAGCACTGAAAAAGCTAGTAACAGTCATAAAATTTCGTGAAATTATAGAAAAATAAAGCAATAGTTTTCAAAACTAATGCGTTATGTAGAACTAAAATCGTTTAATATTGTTCATAATAATTAAAATAAAATATTAAAACTTTAAACCTTTTCTTGCGTATATTAAGTATCATTTGAGGATAAAACGAAATAGTCCACGCAACAAAATAAAACCACCCAATGATGTCACCCAAAATTTTCAAAATATGCGAACGTATAACTTGGACTCCACAATAAATAGACCTCTTCCTAAAAGAACAATGCAATATTTACCAACTAAAACTTATTACCGACTCTTTGAATCTAACATCTCCACTTCCAATACCCAAATAAATTGAACCTGCTGTTTTCCCCGTTATATTAAATGGAAGGTGATTTGTATCATTAAATTTTATTAATATCTCAGGAATAGGCTCAACAATAGATAAGCCTAAATATGATTGATTGTAAGCAATTTTGTTTTCACCTTTTAATTGAAAAGTGAAAAACAATTTTATAATTTCACTCATGTTATTATAAAAACGAACAGTATTTCTAAATGAAAATATAATTAATTGATAAAAATTTTGGTTAACATATGTTTTAGGTACATAAACGAATTACTTATTACATAATCATAGCGCCCAATTATCGATCATTTTAAATTCTAATTAAAATATCAAGACAATTAAAAATAAAAATTTTTTGTGAAGTCAATGAGTGCCGGTTCTACAAGTTGTATAAGAAAACACCATGATATTGTTGCTAATGTTTTGAATTTGGCATTTTTTTTAAATATTCGTAATAAGATAAATACTCCCTAATGATTTGTACAATTTTTTTAATCAAAATATGGTTTATGGGTCAATTTGTAATATTGACTAAATACCTAAAACATATGAAAACCAAATTTCTAAACCAACTCTAAATATAAACTATTAATATAAGTTTCTTTTATTTCAATTAAAACTTCTATTGATTGAAAGTCGGCACTTGTTGTATTTTGTTCGGTGGCTAGAAATATATAAGGAAGTTACAAAAACTAGAATATCAAATAATTTTTACTTTGAACAATAGATACAGTTTTTATTAAGAATAAAAACAGAATCTTTATTAAAATATATAGATCCATTTAATAACAATATACTTATAGAACTTCTAAATTAAATAAGTATAGAATAATTATAACATAAAACTATAATATTATTTTTTGAATCATTGTAGGAATTCCTATCTTTGTAAAACAAGAATCACTATTTCAAAATTACTATATTTTTAATGTTCTAAGAAACTAAATAAGAAAGTCAAGTATTATGTTTTATTTATTTATCACAATTAAAATTTCTACTTTTTTACTCTATTTCACCGATTTAATTATATCCTTGTATTTATTGCAAAGCAACTTCGGCAAATTATCAAGTATTCGTAACACAATGGCAATATTGCCAGATATATCGCTTTTCAGCTCATTGTCCTAAAAGACATTTTCAGGACGCTCATTCGTCCCGGTGTAAAGTTTATGAAAAAATGACGAAATTCAAAAAGTTAGGTCAGTGCGTTTCGTTTTTGAGCTTTCTACTTTTTTAATTTATGGTTTTACGATAGGATTTTATGATAGTTTTAGTTTGTGCCTTTTTCTGTAATATAAGTTAACAAATGAATCCTACATAATAAATTTCACTCCTGGCTCCACGGGCAAAACGTTAAAATTTATTATATTATTAATTGTAAGTTGGCTTTTTTGGAAGAAAAGATATATTCGACCAATTTTTACAATCGCTGCACCTTTGAAATCACAGTCTCGTAAGTCTCAAAAATCTCTAACATCAGACCTATTTCATCGAGATTGTATATGCCAATCCTCCACCAAATGTTTTTGCCTTTCAAAAAACATTGTATATAAAGTCACTTGCGCAAGAACAATATATCAACATAATAATTAAACATTTTTAATACATTATATATAAATTTAATAAAGAAAAATGTATTAATAAAAGTCTTAAGGACAATTATAAATGTAATTTTTACTGTTTTTAAAGAAAGAAACATTTATCTTTGTCACTTCTGACACCAATTGTAGAGACATACAATTAATTTGAACAAAGAATTTATTGTAATTAACATTATTGAAGATCTTGAACATCATTGGAGATATCATGGTGAATAAGACGAAGGTTCCTGTTTCCTGTATTTCTGACATATTTGATCCATTGATTTTGACTCGATTTGATGATTCTCAACTTCTGCAACTTCTTCAACTGGTTCGACTTCAGTGACAACTTCAGTGACTTCGTTAGACATGTTTGAATTTGATGATGATTTTCGAAAAAGTCAAAGTAAAGTAAAATATAAACAATTGTTTTTAATTTTTAATTTCAATTTAATTAATTTAATAATATTTTTTTAATTTCAATTATTAAATTGATAAAAGTGCTAGTCAGAGGCACTACAATTTAGTGTGTATTTTGATCGTATTTTTATGATTTTTATATCTTTTAAATTTTAATAATGTTGGATGACAAAGGAAGAAGAATTGAAGAGTTTGAACTAACACACTACTATAGAACGGGCAGCAACAAGTTCAGAGTCAATATCTATGTGGAACCCAGACAACCAAAGCCGGACAATTCAAAATATTGACAATTATGTGTTAACTAAATTTATTCATGCTGTGTCATTTGGACTATTCTTTATTTTACTTATTTTATTTCTTTATGATATTATTGGTGTATATATTAATTAGAAGTTTGTACATATTTTTGAGTAGCTGTTAATTTTTATTTAATATATCTTTCCGTATACATTTAATATTTTTATAAAAGGGTAAATTAAATCATTAATAATTAGTTTTATAAGTAGAGATAAATAATATAATGAAATAATAATAATACTATAAAATAATTAGAAATCTAAATTTTGTCAAAATAATGCACGCAAGTTGTAAGGAAAAATAATTGTAATTATTAAATAATAGAGTAAGAAAAACATCTGGTTAAATAATATCTGTTAGAGTACTAAATTAATTATAAGAAAACATCTGGTTAAATAATATCTGTTAGAGTATTAAGGAAAAACATCTGCTAAAATATATTAAATTCATTTTTTAAGCATACTTAAGAATACTTAAAATATATTAATTAAATTCTTTATCATTTTCTCTTAAAAGAAAAAGTATAAATAGCGAGTCAAAATTCATTTTTTTCGCCCCAAAATTTTAACCGCGTTAACATACTAAAAAGGTTAATCCTTATTAGTGCTAAAACTCGAACAGACAAACAGAAACGTTCAAAAGCCTACACGCAACATAGCAAGAGAACACATAACATTCACACAGTACATACAAGCATATTCGGTTGGATATTTGAAGGATTTTGAGATTTTTTTGTAATCTAGCAGACAAATTCATATTTGGTAAATTTTTCATTATAATAAAAGTTTTAGAAATTACTTTGTCTTTTGATATAATTGTACGTATATAAGAACCAGTAAGTTGAGTGTTCCCGAATATCGAGACCTCAACAATAATTTTGATTGGTTCTTTTAGTTTTTTTAAAATTTATTTATTTATTTTTAAATTAAATTATTTTCTTTGTGATCCTGATTGTTTGGTGATTCGCTTTCTTACACTATTTTTCTCTTAGTGATTTAGAGGCGTTTTCTGCATCTTAATGTATGTCTCATGTGCCATTTCTTCCGATTTGGATTTTATTATTTTTGTTTTTTATTTATTATCTCTTGCTGTTTTCATTTCTGTTTTAATTGGTGTTTTTTAATTTTTGTTAACTTTATGTTTTTACTTTGCTGTATGTGTGTCTCAGTTGAAAACATATTTGTAGGATTATTATTTTTCGTTAGCCCAACATTATGTGTTTTCTGTTCAATTGTGTTAATTCGAAATTTTGATGTGTTTTGAGTTTGACTTCACTTAATGTTGTGACTGCATGCTATTTTCCAACGCATTACGATCACGCTTCATCTCAGTGGTCTTAAAATCAGTTTTTGCCCAAAGCTCAGGAGATTCTCAACATTGTTTACGGATTCCACATAAGTTGCAAAATTTCAACGTTACTTATGGTAGATGGCGTTTAAATAATGTGTTTTGATTAAGGTTTTTAACTATTAGAAATTAATTTTAGCAACAACCTTGGTAACAAAGCGCTTTAGTAAATACAGCAATGGAATAACAGTCCTACAGAACTCATCAAAAACAAAGATAGTAATTACTACGAACATTGGGGAAAAGTATATAAAACGACGCAATCAATGGACACCGAATTTCATTTTTCAAACATCAATTACATAATCAAAAATCTTTTTGTATTTCTTTTCAAGCTGCTTTTATTTCCTAAGTTATATAAATTATCATTCAATAGAATTAAGTAAAAATATAAAATTCACTAATAAATCACTAATAGCAAACATTTTATTAAATAATCCAAATCGTATTTGATAAATGCATTCCCAAAATTTTTGTTTGATAGTAAAGTTAAATTCATCTTTAAATCCATCTTTAAATTTCGCAGCAAAAATCTTGAAACTAACAATATATATTTAATCAAAGAATTTATAAATAACAAGTTTTAATTTTTTCACAAAAACCGCCAATTCCAAATTATTTAAACAAAAAGATATCTAACTCTCCTCTTCTTAAGAATTTTTCAACTTCTTCAGCCACCCGATTCTTCTTTCTTTCGTTCCTTCTTCTGATGAGGTGATAAAAATCTGGCGATTTTATATGGGCCATCGTATTGCATACCATCGTTGTGTCTGTTCTGCGGCTCTTTACGAAGCAGTGCCTCCTCCTTCACCTCGAAAACAGGAGTGCCCCTCTTTGTCTTATCCATAGCTCTCATAGTGTCTGCGGCTTTACTCGAGTTAAGTCTCGCGTCTTCGATTCTTTCGCTTCTTGATATCTCGGCTTGTTTTAGGTTAGAGTTTAGGTTAACTCCGTCCATAAATTATCTCAAATGGTAATAAACCTGTAGCACTTTGTTGACTGCTATTTATAGTGAACTCTATTCTGGGTAGAAGTTCGTGCCAGTTTCTCTCTTCACATCCACCTGCCAATGTTGCTGTAATAAGATCTCTTATCGTTCGTATGGCTCGTTCGAAAGTTGGCTAAAACGGTCCACCATTACTACCATATATTTTTTATGGCGTTTATTTCCATGTAAGCCACATCTATAACAATCTGTTCTAGGAATTCAGATCTATATCTAGGAATAAATGTTTCCTAGGTTCTTGTCTGATCGATCTTTCTCTTAGCGCAGATCTCACAACATCGTAAACAGAGTTGGATTGTTTCTTGCATTTTCGGCCAATAAAATATCTTTTCCATATAATGAAATAATTTCTTAACTCCAATGTGACATAGTTCTTCATGTAGGGTTGTTGTTAACAGACTTGCAAATGTTTCTGGGACTAACATTAAGATATTTCCGTTCTTTTCTACTGTTATTAATCCTCCATCAATTCGGATATTTTTTACGTTAAAAGGAAAACAATTCTTTTTTCCCGTGTACATCCATTTTCCAATATCTCTCGCAGCTCTCGAAACCGAATGTTCTTTTTTTTTGTTGTTCCCATACTTTTTCCATAGCTTCTATTCTTTGTATAGTATATATATATATATAATCTTTGATTTTCCTTCCTTAGCTTCTTCATGTCTTGTTTGACACTGTTTGCAAATCATACTTTTTAATCTTGATAGTCCATCTGCATTCGAGTGTTCTTCGCCTTTCCGATATTTTAGTTCAAAATCATATTGCGACAGGTTAGCTAACCATAATTGGAACTGCGGACTGATTGGCGTTTTTGTAGTGTTCATGAAAACCAATGCTTTGTGGTCGGTGCGAATTATGAATTTTTTCCCGTACAGATATTCTCTAAAATGCATGACGTACATGTACGGCGAGCAGTTCTTTCCTGGTTACACAGTATTCCTTTTCATGTGATGACATATGTCTCGAGCCATAAGCTATGACAGATTCTTCTCCATCTTCTGTAATTTGACTCAAAACTGCACAAATGGCTCCGAAACTAGCGTCTGTGTCTAAGATAAAAGTCCTATCTTCTCTTGGGAAATCAAGGACAGGTGCTTCGCACTACCGTCTCTTCAGAGTTTTGAAGCTCTCATTGCATTCTTTAGTCAATTTATATCTTTATCGCATCCAGATGTGGCAGCGTATAAAGATCGACGATTTTGGCATAGTCTTTGATGAATCTTCTATAGTAGTTCGTTAATCCGAGAAACGATCTCAATTGTTTTGAACATTTTGGTACTTCTGCTTTCTCGATCTTTTCCACTTTCTTCCAGTTTGTCTGGATACCCTTCTCGTTAATAGTGTGACCAAAGAAACACAATTCTGTTTTATTGAATTTGCATTTTCTGGATTTATCTTCAGTCCTGCCATTTGAATTCTTCTGAATATTTCCCTTAATAGATCATCGTGGTGTTTTTGACTTTTACCATATACCATGATATCATCTAGATAAACTACTACTGCCTTGAATGGGATTCCTTCTAGCACTGTGTGCTCAGTCTCTGGATGTCGCAGGAGCTGTTGCTAAGCCAAACGGTAGTCTATTGAAGCAAAATTGTCCTTCTCTTGTACTAAATGCAGTCATTTCTTGAATTTCTGGAGCCAACTCCACTTGATAATACGCTTGACCTAAATCGATTGACAAAAATATTTTTGTATTCGCGAGACAGTCTAGTAAGAATTTGTATTAGGCATAGGAAATGACTCTTTTTCTGTTATGGAATTCAATCCACGATAATCTACACACATCCTGATAGATCCATCTTTCTTCACTACTATTACTAACGTGGCATTCCAAGGTCTCTTACAACACCGAATAACATTTGCTTTCATTAACTCTTTTATCAGCTCTTCAATCCTTTTCTCCATGTGTATTGGTTGACGTCGAGGATGTTGCATTATTGGGCCTCTTGTTATCCGCATCTCATGTCGAACTAAGTTTGTAAATCCCAGATCGAATTTCGATGCCATAAAAATTCCGCCGTATTCACTGATCATTCCTCCAATATCTTTACTATTCTCACCTACCATCGCCCCTAGTGCTTTATTTATTCTTTCTTCATCAATGTAAATTTGTTTATCAATGACGTTTCTATATTATTGATTTTCACTAACTTTACTCCAAACTCTTTCATTGTATCAATGCCCTCTATGAATTCGGGTTTGATCTAGGGTTGGCAATCCCGTGCTATATTTTCAATCCCGGGATTTCGGGATTGCATTTTCCTAATCCCGGGATCCCGGGATTAGTCCCGGGATTTTTAAATACATGTTCTTGAAATATATTAACATACTATTTTAACCAAATTAATAGAAAAAGAAAGAGATTAATTTTGTTATAATAATATGTTAATATATTTCAAGAACAGGTATTTAAAAATCCCGTTAATATATTTCAAGAACAGGTATTTAAAAAAAATGACACATTCAAAAATAAGTTTATAAAAAATAGTTTATTAAATTATAAAGAAAATAAATGTTTTTATGATATTATACATCAAATTCATTATGTTTATAATATTCTTAATTAATAAATTATAAAGAGTTCATTGTTAAAGTTACATTTTTAATTATTAAATAATTATAAAAAAATACCTAATTATTCTTTGTTATTTTTAAAATAACTTTTAAGAAAGCATAGTGCATCCAAAGTTTCATCGCCCATGCGACTTCTTATTTTCGTTGCAAAAAGTCCGGCCGCAGAAAAGGCACGTTCGGACTCTACACTGGTTGGTTTGATTGTCATTAGAAAATCATACGCTCTTTGCAAAAAATCACCAAGTGTTCCTCCATTTTCAAACAATACCATTTCCTTTTGAATTTTCGCTGACAGCATCTCACATCGAATTGGCATCCTCGGAAAATGTGCTTGTTTTATAGCTTTATTGAGCTCGTCTGCAATAGTTAAAGGTTGTTCTATAGAAAAGGAAAGAGATTCAGATTGAGAATCAGAAGAATCTGAAACATTTTCGATAGGTGCCTCATTTGAAACAGAAGATTCAACTTCGGACTCATTAGCTGTTAGTGCTGTAGCTGGATTTGCAGCATCTAATCTTTCGAGTAACTCAACTATTATTTTTCGACATTTTACGGCAGATGGAACTGTTACGAGCGCTATTTCAGATTCGGACGGAACGTTTGTCCTACCATTATGTAAATACTGAAGTACACCACTGATATCTGTCCGCCTTTGTTGCATGCGAAGAATGAGAGCTGAATGCAATTTTTGACATATAACGTTGTTAGAATCTTTAAGTTTTTTTAACATAAAAGTTATAGCAACATCGGCTGTGAACAGGCTAGCATCCCGACGACAAAGGGCCTCGACTGTCGCTTTTACTGGTACTAGAGCACTAATGACAGAAGATATCATTTTAAGCTCATCATTAGATAAAGCAAATGATTCACCTTCAGGTAGACTTATGTCTATCAATGCCTTTTGAATACAATTTTTTAATAAATAGATACGTTCAAGCATTGACAAAAGGCTGTTCCACCTAGTCTTGCAATCTTTTATTAGAGTTATTTGCTTCCCAAATTCAGCCGCAACATATTTCTGCAAGATATCGTTTTTTGTTGGCGATCGTCTGAACATTACTATCAATTTTCGTACCTTTTTGATCACTGGAGCGGAATTTATCTCAGTAACATCACTTTGGTTTCCTCCATGCCTATGACCAAAATCGAGATCAACCAATTCTTCGTTGTCAGAAAAAATTTCATCGTCGTTACTCTCCGAAAAATCGTGTTCTAATTCTGATTGTTCGTCTTCGTCGAATTGCTGATCTGTTTCTATATTTTACTTTTGATATAGTACTTCAATTACGGCCAGTTGCACACCATGGGCAAAACATAATTGTTGATTTACAGGTAATAATCTCCCAACTTTTTTCATTACACTTGCTCCGTCAGTCATAATTCCGACGATATCTTTTTGCAAATCAAGTCCATATTCTGCGAGCTTTTGTTCTAGGAGCTCAATACATTTATCTGCAGGCATTGATCCTGTTATTCGAATTAAGCCTAAGCTCCAGAACTGACAATTTTGAGCATGTAAATTAATATTCATGTACCGACGGTTACGTAGTGATGTCCATTCATTTTTTGCCATCTATTTCCGTATTTAATGACTTCTTAATTTTTTTGCTGTAATCTACAACTATTTTGCGCACTGTGTTGACTGTGGTAGGTAAACTTTTGAATCCTGTTGCTTTAAGACCTGCACGTAAATCAGAAGAACGGCATATAACGTTAAATGAAATCCCATCAAGTGCGGTTAACCTTGCAAGTGTAGCAGGAAGTGATTTTTCTTCTCGTTCCAGCATCGGAAAATACTTGGTTAACGTTTTCGATTTTTTTGTTGGTGGTTCATCTGATGTGTTAGTCGAAGTAGTAGCTGTTGCGATGTTAATTTTATGGACGGAAAGTAGATGCGTATGGAGACCTTTCGTTGACCCACCCCCAATTTTTAGAATTTTTTTGCAGTCGGTATACTTACACATCGCTGTCTGTCCTTTTTCTTCTCGTAAAAAATGTTTCCAAACAGCAGAATTACTTTTCTTTTCATGGTCTATGTAAGAAGCCATTATATTTTTAAAAATTGTTGTTCAAATAGTGCGAATGATAATTTAATTAAATCTACACTTTAAAATAATCAAAAACAATAACACGTGAAAACAATTAATTTTAAAACAAAAAATTTTAAGAATATAATTACAAATTGAATATTGAAAAAAAAAAGTTCCAAGATATTCGATTTTTAAAATTTATATATTTTAAGAATTTGAATGCAAAAAAAATTCCAAGTATTTTCTATATGACAAAATTCAAATCTCAACCGAAAAAATTTAAATTTGAAAATGTTCAACCAAAAACGATTGTTTTAAAGAATTTTTAAGGAAACTGTAAGGTATTTTTCCTTTTAGGCTTAAAAAGTCAAATCCCGGGATTGCTAAAAATTGCGGGATCCCGGGATTCCGAACCCTACCTCATACTAATAATAAAAATAATAATTAAAAAGAATAATAAATAATAATAAAAAATAATAATTAATAATAATAAATAATAATATTAATAATAATAATAATAATAATAATAATAATAATAATAATAATAATAATAATAATAATAATAATAATAATAATAATAATAATAATAATAATAATAATAATAATAATAATAATAATAATAATAATAATAAAGTAGGTAGAAAGTAGCCCGCTGCAGCAATGACCCCCCCGGGGGGGGGGGGGGGTCTGCTGCACGATTTTTTTTGCTGCAACTTTTGATTACGCAATTATTCAGACTATAGTGAGGGGGTCTCGATGGTCCTGGGATTTTCAATACAAAAAAAAATTTTTCAATACAAAAACGATGGTCCTGGGATTTTCAATACAAAAAATTTTTTTCTATACAAAAATCCGACTACCACTAAAAAAGCCAACGATTTATCACACTATAGTGAGGGGGTCTCGATGGTCCTGGGATTTTCAATACAAAAAATTTTTTTCTATACAAAAATCCGACTACCACTAAAAAAGCATGGAATTTTCAGACTATAGTGAGGGGGTCTCGATGGTCCTGGGATTTTCAATACAAAAAAAAATTTTTCAATACAAAAACGATGGTCCTGGGATTTTCAATACAAAAAATTTTTTTCTATACAAAAATCCGACTACCACTAAAAAAGCATGGAATTTTCAGACTATAGTGAGGGGGTCTCGATGGTCCTGGGATTTTCAATACAAAAAAAAATTTTTCAATACAAAAACGATGGTCCTGGGATTTTCAATACAAAAAATTTTTTTCTATACAAAAATCCGACTACCACTAAAAAAGCATGGAATTTTCAGACTATAGTGAGGGGGTCTCGATGGTCCTGGGATTTTCAATACAAAAAATTTTTTTTCAATACAAAAATCCAACTACCAATAAAAAAGCATGGATTTTTCAGACTATAGTGAGGGGGTTTCGATGGTCCTGGGATTTTCAATACAAAAAATTTTTTTTCAATACAAAAATCCGACTATCAATAAAAAAGCATGGATTTTTCAGACTATAGTGAGGGGGTTTCGATGGTCCTGGGATTTTCAATACAAAAAATTTTTTTTCAATACAAAAATCCGACTATCAATAAAAAAGCCAAGGATTTATCACACTATAGTGAGGTGGGTCTCGATGGTCCTGGGATTTTCAATACAAATAAAATTTTTTCTATACAAAAATCCAACTACCACTAAAAAAGCATGGAATTTTCACACTATAGTGAGGGGGTCTCGATGGTCCTGGGATTTTCAATACAAAAAAAAATTTTTTCAATACAAAAGGTGGTCTCAATAAAAAAGCATGGATTTTTCACACTATAGTGAGGGGGTCTCGATGGTCCTGGGATTTTCAATACAAAAAAAAATTTTCAATACAAAAACGATGGTTCTGGGATTTTCTATACAAAAAATTTTTTTCAATACAAAAATCCGACTACCACTAAAAAAGCATGGAATTTTCAGACTATAGTGAGGGGGTCTCGATGGTCCTGGGATTTTCAATACAAAAGGCGGTCTCAATAAAAAAAGAGTGGCAATTTAAGGTCTCAGGATATTTTCAATACAAAAATCCGATTATCAATAAAAAAGCATGGATTTTTCTAGGCCAATTCAGGTGGGTCTCCTTGATCCTGAGAATTTCAATAGAAAAAGGCGGTCTACACTAAAAAAGAGTGGCAATTTAAGGTCTCAGGATATTTTCAATACAAAAAGGTGGTCTACGCTAAAAAACAGTGGTAATTTAAGGTCTCAGGATATTTTCAATACAAAAAGCTGGTCTTCAATAAAAAAGAGTGGTAATTTAAGGTCTCAGGATATTTTCAATACAAAAAGCTGGTCTTCAATAAAAAAGCATGGTAATTTAAGGTCTCAGGATATTTTCAATACAAAAATCTGATTATCACTAAAAAAGCATGGAATTTTCAAAGTAAATTAATGCGGGTCTCCTTGGTCCTGAGAATTTCAATAGAAAAAGGTGGTCTACACTAAAAAAGCGTGGTAAATTTTTAAAATAAAGTAAATAATGGGTCTAAAAATTAAATTACAGTAAATTATGGTTCAAATTTTTGAATTACAGTAAATAATGGTCCAAATTTTTGAATTACAGTAAATAATGGTTCTAAAAAATTAAATTACAGTAAATTATGGTTCTTAAAAATTAAATTACAGTAAATAATGGTCCAAATTTTTCAATTACAGTTAATTATGGTTCTAAAAAAATTAAATTAAAGTAAATTAAGGTTCAATTTTTTCAATTAAAGTAAATAATGGTCCAAATTTTTGAATTACAGTTCAAATTTTTGAATTACAGTAAATAATGGTCCAAATTTTTGAATTACAGTAAATAATGGTTCTAAAAAATTAAATTACAGTAAATTATGGTTCTTAAAAATTAAATTACAGTAAATAATGGTCCAAATTTTTCAATTACAGTTAATTATGGTTCTAAAAAATTAAATTAAAGTAAATTAAGGTTCAAATTTTTCAATTAAAGTAAATAATGGTCCAAATTTTTCAATTAAAGTTAATTAAGGTCCAAATTTTAAAATTAAGTAATCAATGGTCAAAAATTTTAAATTAAAGTTAAATAAGTAAATTAAAGTAATAATTTTTAAATAAGTAATGTAATAAGTAAATTAAAGTAAGATTTTAAAATTTATAAACAAAAAGTTGAAATAATAGAAGGTGTTTGAGAATTGAAATTTTTTAATGAAAATTTTTATGAAATAATTTTTTAAGTAATTTTTAATAGAAATTTTTATGGAATAATTTTTTAAGTTAATTTCTAATGGAAATTTTTATGAAATATTTTTCAATGATAATTTTAGATGGAAATTTTTAAGATAATTTTTAATGAAAATTTCTATGAAATATTTTTCAAAGACAAATTTTAATAATAATTCAACAACAAACCAACAACTTAGTACCAACAACCAGTAACTTATGAACATGTATTAACAATCAGATACCTACAACTAGTTACTAACAACCTGCTACCAAGTACTTACAATCAGTTACCTGCTACCAAATACTTTCAACATGATCCCAAGTACTAACTAACTCTCAAACAACCAGATACTTACAACCAATTACCAGATACCAAGTACCTACAACTAGTTACTAACAACTAGTTACCTGATACTAAGTACCTACAACCATCTAACAAGTACTAACAACCAAAACAAGCAACCAACTAGGTACCAAGTACTAACAACCGACAACAACCAGCTAACAACTAACTACCACCTACCAAGTACCTACAACCACATACTAACAACTAGTTACCAGATACCAACTACTCACAGCCGTCAACAACCAAGTACTAAGCATTATTAACCAACTACTAAGTACCAACAACAACTAACTACCAACTACTAAGTACCTACAACCACCTTCCTATTAACTAGCTACAACCACCTACCAACTAGCTACCACCTACCCATTAACTAGTTACAACCAGCTAACTAGGTACTAGATACCAAGTACTAACAACCAGTTACCTGCTACTAAGTACCAACAACCACCTACCAAGTACATACAACCAACATCAACCAGGTACTAAGCATTAATTACCAACTACCAAGTACCTACAACCACCTACCCATTAACTAGTTACTAAGTACTATCAACCAACTAGTTACCAGATACCAACTACTCACAGCCGTCAACAACCAGGTACTAATCATTAATTACCAATTACTAAGTACCTACAACCATCTACCAAGTACATACAACCAAGTACTAAGCATTATTAACCAACTACTAAGTACCTACAACCGACTAGCTACCACCTACCAAGTACCACCAACAACGAGATACCTACAACTAGATACTAACAACTAGTTACCAGATACCTACTACTCACAGCCGTCAACAACCAGGTACTAAGCATCATCAACCAAGTAATAACAACTAGATACCTAGTACTTACAACTAGATGACCACATGAAATTATTGGTTAAATAAGTAAATTAATGTCTAATTTTTAAATTAAGTAATCAATGGTCTAAAATATTAAAGTTAAAGTTAATTTAAGATGAAGATTTTCTGGGATTTCCAATGTTAATTTTAGATGCAAATCTTCGTCAATTAATCAATGACCACATGAAATTATTAGTTAAATATGAAAATAAGGGTTATAATTAGTTGTTTAGTAAATTATGGTGTAAAATTAAGAAATAAAGAATAATTAGGTAAATTAAGGATAAATTAAGGAAAATTAAGGTTCAAAATTTAAAATTAAGTAACCAATGGTTCAAATTTTAAATTAAAGCTAAATAAGTAAATTAAAGTAAGATTTTTAAATTTATTATCAAAAGATTGAATAACCACCAACTTTTTTGAGAAATGTAATTTTTAATGAAAATTTAAATGGAAATTTTTTTTAAGTTAATTTTAAATGTAAAATTTTTTAAGTTAATTTTAATGAAATAATTTTTTAAGTTAATTTTTTAATGGAAATTTTAATGGAATAATAATAATAATAATAATAATAATAATAATAATTCAACAGTTCCCAACAATCGGTTACTAAATATTTTTAACTAGATGCTAACAAATACTTTGAACATGATACCACGTACTAACTAACTCTCAAACAACCAGATAGCTACAACTAGTTACTAACAACCAACTAAGTATTCTTTATTGTATTTTATGAAATGTTTTTAAATTAATTTTTTATCTGTCTTTAAAAATATGTTTAATTACAATCAATAGAAAACCTTTTCAAAATGTCTAAATTTAACAAACATGTTGACTTTCATCAAAAAACCACAACTCAATCACTTTAAAACACCACGTGAAATTCAAAATAATTTAAATTACAATGAAATACTAATGAATTCTAATTTACAAAAATGATAACTTATTATTGCATCGTAAAATCACATTCAATAAATACTTATTGTTGATCAGTTTTATTATATATACTCTGAGTTTATCCGACAGGATGTTTTGACCCCCTAAGGGTACAGGTCGTAAGGGTACTGGTCGTAAGGGTATTAGTCGTAAAGGTACTAGTCGTAAGGATATTGCTAACTCTCAACCCCCACCTACCCATTAACTAGCTACTAAGTACTAACAACCAGTTACCTGATACCAAGTACATACAACCGACATCAACCTGTTACTAAGCATTATCAACCTACAACTATATAACAACAATCAGTAAACAACACTCTACCAACTATTAAATACAAGATACCAACAACTAGATACCAACAATCAACTAACCACACATAAAAATAATAGCAATTAAATACAAAATATTCTTCATCACATACACTATCTTCTTATCAAAATCTAAAAAGTCAATCAGATACCAACTACCAACTACCAAGTACTAACAACCAACTACCTACAACCAACAACTATGTACTAACAAATTGATCTTTAAAAGAAAAATACTCATCACTTGAAAAATTAGATGGAAAATTAATTGAACTCAAGACATCAATAACTTGGTAAAAATTGATTAAATAATTGCAAAAATTTAAATTTACTCAAAATAAATATCATAAAAATTTAATTAATAGACAATAAAGAATTCTATTCATTAATCATCCAGTAAATAAAAAATACTGATCATTCAAGTTGAATCAACTAAGATAATAAATTAATAATATAAGATTTAGTAGATAATTGATTTAGATTGAATAAATTAATTGAAATAAAATTAATTTTAATTATTTTTTTTTAAAAATAATACATGTACTCAAATTGATTGACTGAATGCTCAAAATATTCAAAAATCAGTATAAATTCATTAAAATTATCAATGTCATCAATCTACAATAAAAATAATTATCATTAAATTCCAAAAGAGACTAGAAAACTAACAAACCAGAAAATTCATTCAAATGACAATAATTGGTATATTCAAGCGAATTCTCTAATAAAATCATCTAAAAAGAATCATTTCGCCTGAAATATCTCTATTTTTAAAGATTAGTATCTTATCGATAAGTACTTGTTAAATATCATATATTCACCTCAAACTAACAAGATTCCTTAAAATCCCTTAAATGACTATATTTCTACCCTTAATCAATATTATTACAAATAATTCAATAAAATCATCTAAAAAGCATCAAATTTCCCAAAAATAACTCTATCTTTAAAGATTAGTATTTTATCGATAAATATCCTTAAAAGGTTATATATTTACCTCAGACTAATAAGATTCCTTAAAATCATTTAAATGACTATAATTCTAACTTTAATTCGTATTATCACAAATATTTCCCTATAAAACAGGTAAAATCATTAACTCTAAATAATTTATAAAATCTAATGATAAAACCGCTTATAATTAAATTTTTGTTAATCACTGTACTCGAAATTTAAAATAAATATTGCTTGAAATTTGACTGTACAATATAACTGAGTAGTTGCATAGAAAGATTAAATTTATCCATATTTCTTCAAATGATCATTTTTACCGATATCCAACCGATTTAATTACTAATTAAAATCACCCGATAGATTTCTCCCAATAAAGATCAATTTTCTTTAGTCGACGTTTTAAATCAATATTTCCAACTTTTGTCGTTGTCCGTCTAAATAAAGATAAAAAATAATTTAAAGTTGATATCAATCCCAATTATCTGTAAAGTTTTCATTGTCAAAACCAAGTAAATAGATTATCCCTACTTAATAAAACATTGTTCTAAAACATAAATCTAAATTAATTTACTGTGTATTAATCACAACCTAATAAAACAATATAATTATTATTGATTCATAACTAATGTATTGCAATTTCCCTTAAAACATTGATATTTTGCCAACATCACCATTAAAAAAATCATATATTCCCATCTTAACCCATCCTTCATTAAATTCAATCGAATATATCTCCCTTACAATGATATATTCCTACCTTATCCGATCTCTCATTAAATCTAACCAACTATATCTCCCTTAAAAGATCATATTTTCCCATCTTAACCGATCTCTCATTAAAGTCAATCGACTATATCTCCCTTACAATGATATATTCCCATCTTAACCCATCCCTCATTAAATTTAACCGACTATATCCCCTCAAAAGATCATATTTTCACACCTTATCCGATCTCTCATTAAATCTAACCGACAATATCCCATCTTATCCGATCTCTCACCAAATATTTCTACCCTTTTAAACATCTAACCGAATATATCCTTCAATTCTATCCACTTGAATCCTCCTTTAATTCACTCAATCCTCTTAAAATCCTTAGAGAACTTCAAAAATATGACTTAATTGTTACAGACACCAAATATTCTTCCATTGAAATAATTTAGTAGCTATGTAGTAAGAGTTCACTAAAAGATCAAAAATCAATATTTTCTACAAATATTTACCATCAAATACTGGAGATGAAATATATTGTTTGATTATAATTCTTCATCGATTCAACCAATCATTTTCAAGCAATAACAGCAAACTAAATTTCTGTATATCCTACAATAATTATCAAGTAAATTTTAAGTCATTGATAAAGTTAACTGGTTTCTTAGCTTATGTTTTTTAAAGTTCATCAAAGTGTAAATATTCTTAGAAAAATATTGAAAAATTATTTAGTCAAATATATTACAAAGTTATCAACAAAAATCACTTAATTATTAACCTAATTGTCAATGAAATTAATTTTTATTTAAAAACTATTCAATAAAATACAACTAATTATCAAGAAATTAATTAAATTTATCAATTAAATTTATCAGTCAACATAAAATTCTTAGAAAATTATTCAATATCCTCATAAAAATTTATCCACTTGATTATTGTAAAAACTCTAATTATTAACATTGAAAATAAATTTTATTTAAAATTAAAAAACCAATCAATAAAAATACATTCAATTATCAAGAAATTAATTAAATTTACCTTAGAATTAGCATTAAATTACAGAAATTCACAAAAATAATGGAAATTCACAAAAATGATAAAAATTCACAAAAATAATAGAAATTCATGAAAATGATAGATATCCACGAAAAATTACGGAAATTCATGAAAATATTAGAAATTCACAAAAAATGATGGAAATTCATGAAAATGATAGAAATTCATAAAAATGATAGAAATTTACTTGAATAAAACCATCAACTCTAAAAATTATCAATGCCTTAAACAACAAATTTGTCTAAATAATCATTCAAATAAAAGCATTAAATACCTTTACGACTAATACACTTACGACATGTTGAATGTGAGTAGTACCCTTGTGAGCAATACCCATAGGGGGACAGAATATTTTTTCGGATAAACTCAGAGTATATATTAATTAACTCATTCAAATTTATCATTGAATCAGTAAAATTATCATAAATTTCGATAAAAATTCTAATGTGGTAAGCAATGAAAAGAGAAATATTCTTTAAACTTAGATAAAACTAACAATGAAGGTGGTAAGAATCATTAAAGTGAGAAAATTATTCATTACTCGATGATAAATTCAAATGGATGAAAATAATTGGTAGAATAATTTATTAATGGGCATAGATAAGAAAAAAGGTTGATAAGAATGGAAATATATTAATTGAATTTATTTAAAATTATTTCATAAAATTCATAAAAAAAAAAACTTTTAAAAGAAATATTTGTGGAGATGTTTTAGGTGAAAATTAATCAAAATCGGCGGAATATAATTGATTAAATATTGAGGATGGGGGTTATAATTAATGGAAAATCAATGGGATACAAATGATTAAATAGTGGAAAATCCGGGAATATAAGTGATTAATTAATGGAATATTGAGAATCGGAGGAATATCAATGAGAAGGATATATAATTTAAACTAGTTTATTACATAACAAGCCGCGACTAGTTTATTACATAACAAGCCGTGAATGGTATTTTACCAACATTTTTAAAGTATGTTATTTAATTTTAATTTTATTTTTAAATTGTACATATTTTGAATATCATTCTATTGTTTAATTTCGATAATAAGTATAAAAAGTCTATAATGATTAATAAATTAATATCTTGTTAACATTTACCAGAGAATTTAAAAAACTTACTTAAAATTTAGTGAAGTATTTAATTTTGATTGTACTTTATAAGACATATATTTGAGTATTAACTTATTTTGATTGAAGTATCACATTCAATATTATGATGATTTTTTCTTTTCTAAATTGAAATATTTTAGTGTAAAATAGTTAATTTGATAATAAATAGAATACAATATTAAAGGACTTTTTGAAAAAAAAGTTACTTTCTACTGCCTAATCAATAAGTTTAAAAAGTTTAGAACTGTTAATAAATCAATTTCTTATTCGCATTTACATATAAATTTTTTATTTTTAAATTAAAGTATTAAATTGATGATTTAATTTTAATTGTATTTGAATGATACATTTACTTTGATTGAAAGGAGTAATATAATTCATATTATGATATTTGTTTTCGAAATATTTAGTGTAGAATAGTAAATTTAATAATATATAGCTATTATTACAAGTACTTATACAAAAAAAAACACTTTTTATTTCTAATGTTTTATTCCATCAATAAGTTTAAAAGTATGTAACTGGTAATAGATTAATTTCTTATTTACATTATTCGAGAATTTGAAAAACTTATAAAATTTATATTTTTAAAATTTAATTTTGATTGTATTTTCTAAGACTTATATTTGAATATTTAACTTATTTTGAATGAAAAGGGTAATATATATATATTATTATCTTTTATGATAATTATTTTTGAAATACATAATGCAAATTAAAACATTTTAGTAATAATTTGCTATTATTTTAGAATTTATTTTAGTCAAAAATTAAAAAAAAGATCTAATCAATAATTCTCAATAAATTATCATTCACGGCTTGTTATGTAATAAACTAGTCGCGGCTTGTTATGTAATAAACTAGTTTAAATTATATATCCTTCTCATTGATATTCCTCCGATTCTCAATATTCCATTAATTAATCACTTATATTCCCGGATTTTCCACTATTTAATCATTTGTATCCCATTGATTTTCCATTAATTATAACCCCCATCCTCGATATTTAATCAATTATATTCCGCCGATTTTGATTAATTTTCACCTAAAACATCTCCACAAATATTTCTTTTAAAAGTTTTTTTTTATGAATTTTATGAAATAATTTTAAATAAATTCAATTAATATATTTCCATTCTTATCAACCTTTTTTCTTATGTATGCCCATTAATAAATTATTCTACCAATTATTTTCATCCATTTGAATTTATCATCGAGTAATGAATAATTTTCTCACTTTAATGATTCTTACCACCTTCATTGTTATCAAAGTTTAAAGAATATTTCTCTTTTCATTGCTTACCACATTAGAATTTTTATCGAAATTTATGATAATTTACTAATTCAATGATAAATTTGAATGAGTTAATTAATATATACTCTGAGTTTATCCGAAAAAATATTCTGTCCCCTTATGGGTATTGCTCACAAGGGTACTACTCACATTCAACATGTCGTAAGTGTATTAGTCGTAAAGGTATTTAATGCTTTTATTTGAATGATTATTTAGACAAATTTGTTGTTTAAGGCATTGATAATTTTTAGAGTTGATGGTTTTATTCAAGTAAATTTCTATCATTTTTATGAATTTCTATCATTTTCATGAATTTCCATCATTTTTTGTGAATTTCTAATATTTTCATGAATTTCCGTAATTTTTCGTGGATATCTATCATTTTCGTGAATTTCTATTATTTTTGTGAATTTTTATCATTTTTGTGAATTTCCATTATTTTTGTGAATTTCTGTAATTTAATGCTAATTCTAAGGTAAATTTAATTAATTTCTTGATAATTGAATGTATTTTTATTGATTGGTTTTTTAATTTTAAATAAAATTTATTTTCAATGTTAATAATTAGAGTTTTTACAATAATCAAGTGGATAAATTTTTATGAGGATATTGAATAATTTTCTAAGAATTTCATGTTGACTGATAAATTTAATTGATAAATTTAATTAATTTCTTGATAATTAGTTGTATTTTATTGAATAGTTTTTAAATAAAAATTAATTTCATTGACAATTAGGTTAATAATTAAGTGATTTTTGATGACTTTGTAATGCATTTGAATAAATAATTTTTCAATAATTTTCTAAGAATATTTACACATTGATGAACTTAAAGAAACATAAGCTAAGAAACCAGTTAACTTTAAATTTACTTGAAAATGATTGTAGAATATACTGAAATTTAGTTTGCTGTTATTGCTTGAAAATGATTGGTTGAATCGATGAAGAATTATGATCAATCCAATATATATCATCTCCAGTATTTGATGGTAAATATTTGTAGAAAATTTTAGTGAATTTTGATCTTTTAGTGGGCTCTTATTATTTAGCTTCTAAATTATTTCAATGGAAGAATATTTGGTGTTTATGAAAATTCATATTTTTTGAAGAATTCTTAAGGATTTTAAGAGGATTGACTGAATTAAAGGAGGATTCAAGTGGGTAGAATTGAGGGATATATTTGGTTAGATGTTTAAAGAGGTAGAAATATTTAATGAGAGATCGATTAAAATAGGAAAATATGATCTTTTAAGGGGGATATAGTCGGTTAGATTTAATGAGAGATCGGTTAAGATGGGAATATATCATTGTAAGGGAGATATAGTCGATTGAATTTAATGAAGAATGGGTTAAGATGGGAATATATGATCTTTTGAGGCGATATAGTCGGTTAGATTTAATGAGAGATCGGATAAGGTGGGAAAATATGATCTTTTGAGGGGATATAGTCGGTTAAATTTAATTAAGGATGGGTTAAGATGGGAATATATCATTGTAAGGGAGATGTTGGTAAAATATCAATGTTTTCAGGGAAATGTCAATACATTAGTCAGTTATGAATCAATATTAATGTGAAATTATATCGTTTTATTAGGTTGTGATTAATTCATTGTATATTAATTTAGACTTATGTTTTATTAAGTAGAATTAATGATCGATTTACTTGGTTTTGACAATGAAATCTTTACAGATAATTGGGATTGATATCAACTTTAAATTATTTTTATCTTTATTTAGACGGACAACGACAAAAGTTGACCATTTGAAGAAAGTTATTTTATTGAATGGATAAATTTAATCTTTCAATGGGACCTAGTCAGTTATATTTATTTTAAATTTCGAGTAGTAATTTACAATTATTTACAGTGATTAACAAAAATTTAATTATAACCGGTTTTATCATTAGATTTTATAAATTATTTAGGGTTAATGACCAAATTATTTTACATGTTTTATAGGGAAATATTCGTGATAATAGGAATTAAAGTTAGAATTATAGTCATTTAAATGATTTTAAGGAATCTTATTAGTCTGAGGGGAATATATGATCTTTTAAGGGTAATTATCATTAAAATATCAATCTTTAAGGATAGAGTTATTTCAATGAAATTTGATGCTTTTTAGATGATATTTGTAATAATACGAATTAAGGGTTGAAATATAGTCATTTAAGGGATTTTAAGGAATCTTGTTAGTTTGAGGTGAATATATGATATTTAACAAGTACTTATCGATAAGATACTAATCTTTAAAAATAGAGATATTTCAGGCGAAATGATTCTTTTTAGATGATTTTATTAGAGAATTCGCTTGAATATACCAATTATTGTCATTTGAATGAATTTTCTTGTTTGTTAGTTTTCTAGTCTCTTTTGGAATTTAATGATAATTATTTTTATTGTAGATTGATGACATTGATAATTTTAATGAATTTATACTGATTTTTGAATATTTTGAGCATTCAGTCAATCAATTTGAGTACATGTATTATTTTTAAAAAAAAATAATTAAAATTAATTTTATTTCAATTAATTTATTCAATCTAAATCAATTATCTACTAAATCTTATATTATTAATTTATTATCTTAGTTGATTCAACTTGAATGATCAGTATTTTTTTATTTACTGGATGATTAATGAATAGAATTCTTTATTGTCTATTAATTAAATTTTTATGATATTTATTTTGAGTAAATTTAAATTTTTGCAATTATTTAATCAATTTTTACCAAGTTATTGATGTCTTGAGTTCAATTAATTTTCCATCTAATTTTTCAAGTGATGAGTATTTTTCTTTTAAAGATCAATTTGTTAGTACATAGTTGTTGGTTGTAGGTAGTTGGTTGTTAGTACTTGGTAGTTGGTAGTTGGTATCTGATTGACTTTTTAGATTTTGATAAGAAGATAGTGTATGTGATGAAGAATATTTTGTATTTAATTGCTATTATTTTTATGTGTGGTTAGTTGATTGTTGGTACTTGGTATCTTGTATTTGGTAGCTGGTACAGTGTTGTTATATAGTTGTAGGTTGATAATGCTTAGTAGCTGGTTGTTGTGGGTTGTAAGTGTTTAGTATTTAGTTGTTTGAGACCTGGTTGTTAGTACTTAGTTGTTAGTACATGGGTAGGTGGTGGTTGAGTGTTACCAATAGTCTTACGACCAGTACCTTTACGACTAATATCCTTACGACCAGTACCCTTACGACCTGTACCCTTAGGGGGTCAAAACATCCTGTCGGATAAACTCAGAGTATATATAATAAAACTGATCAACAATAAGTATTTATTGAATGTGATTTTTACTTTGCAATAATAAGTCAGTAGTAATCAATTAAAAGAAAAATGTTTCGTAAATTAGAATTCATTAGTCCTTCATTGTAATTTAAATTATTTCGAATTTCACGTGGTGTTTTAAAGTGATTGAGTTGTGGTATACAATTCATAAAATACAATAAAGAATATTTAGTTGATTGTAAGTAGTTAGTTGTAAGTATGTGGTTGTTTGAGAGTTAGTTAGTACTTGGGATCATGTTGAAAGTATTTATTTGTTAGCACCTAGTTAAAAATAATCAGTAACCACTTGTTGGTAACTGTTGAATTATTATTATTATTTTTTATTATTATTATTATTTTTATTATTATTATTATTATTATTATTATTATTCCATTTAAATTTTCATTAAAAATTCCAATTCTCAAACACCTTCTATTATTTTCTAATTAAATTTTAAAATCTTACTTTAATTTACTTTAATTTACTTATTTAAAATTTTTTACCATTGATTACTTAATTTAAAAATTATTACTTTAATTTACTTATTTAGCTTTAATTTTAAATTTTGAACCATTGTTTTCTTTAATTTAAAATTTTGAACCTTAATTTACTTATTTAAAATTTTTAACTTTAATTTACTTATCCTTAATTTACCTAATTATTCTTTATTTCTTAATTTTACACCATAATGTACTTAACAACTAAATATAATCCTTATTTTCATATTTAACCAATAATTTCATGTGGTCATTGATTAATTGACGAAGATTTGCATCTAAAATTAACATTGGAAATCCCAGAAAATCTTCATCTTAAATTGACTTTAACTTTAATATTTTAGATCATTGATTAGTTAATTTAAAAATTAAACATTATTTTACCTATTTAACTAATAATTTCACTTGGTAATCTGGTTGTTAGTACTTGGTTGATAATGTTTAGTACCTGGTTGATGTTGGTTGTAAGTACTTGGTAGGTGGTAGCTAGTTGGTTGTAGGTACTTGGTTGATAATGCTTAGTACCTGGTTGATGTTGGTTGTAAGTACTTGGTAGGTGGTAGCTAGTTGGTTGTAGGTACTTGGTAGGTGGTAGCTAGTTGGTTGTAGGTACTTAGTAGCAGGTAACTGGTTGTTAGTAACTAGTTGTAGGTACTTGGTATCTGGTAATTGGTTGTAAGTATCTGGTTGTTTGAGAGTTATTTAGTACGTGGTATCATGTTGAAAGTATTTGGTAGCAGGTAACTGATTGTAAGTACTTGGTAGCAGGTTGTTAGTAACTAGTTGTAGGTATCTGATTGTTAATACATGTTCATAAGTTACTGGTTGTTGGTACTAAGTTGTTGGTTTGTTGTTGAATTATTATTAAAATTTGTCTTTGAAAAATATTTCATAGAAATTTTCATTAAAAATTATCTTAAAAATTTCCATCTAAAATTATCATTGAAAAATTATTCCATAAAAATTTCTATTAAAAATTACTTAAAAAATTATTTCATAAAAATTTTCATTAAAAAATTTCAATTCTCAAACACCTTCTATTATTTCAACTTTTTGTTAATAAATTTTAAAATCTTACTTTAATTTACTTATTACATTACTTATTTAAAAATTATTACTTTAATTTACTTATTTAACTTTAATTTAAAATTTTTGACCATTGATTACTTAATTTTAAAATTTGGACCTTAATTAACTTTAATTTAATTTTTTAGAACCATAATTAACTGTAATTGAAAAATTTGGACCATTATTTACTGTAATTTAATTTTTTAGAACCATAATTTACTGTAATTCAATTTTTAGAACCATTATTTACTGTAATTCAAAAATTTGTACCATTATTTACTGTAATTCAAAAATTTGGACCATAATTTACTTTAATTGAAAAATTTGAACCTTAATTTACTTTAATTTAATTTTTAGAACCACAATTTACTGATATTTAAAAATTTGGACCATTATTTACTGTAATTTAATTTTTAAGAACCATAATTTACTGTAATTTAATTTTTAGACCCATAATTTACTTTAATTAAAAAATTTGAGTCATAATTTACTTTAATTGAAAATTTTTTACCATTATTTACTGTAATTCAAAATTTGGACCATCATTTACTTTAATTTAATTTTTTAGGACCGTTATTTACTGTAATTCAATTTTTAGGACCATTATTTACTTTAATTGAAAATTTTACCACGTTTTTTAGTGTAGACCACCTTTTTCTCAGGACCAAGGAGACCCACCTCACTATAGTCTGAAAAATCCTTGGCTTTTTAGTGTAGACCACCTTTTTGTATTCAAAATATCCTGAGACCTTAAATTACCACTGTTTTTATTGAAGACTGTCTTTTATTTACTTTAATTGAAAATTTTACCACGTTTTTTAGTGTAGACCACCTTTTTCTCAGGACCAAGGAGACCCACCTCACTATAGTCTGAAAAATCCTTGGCTTTTTTAGTGTAGACCACCTTTTTGTATTCAAAATATCCTGAGACCTTAAATTACCACTGTTTTTTATTGAAGACTGTCTTTTTCTATTGAAAATATCCTGAGACCTTAAATTACCGCTCTTTTTTATTGAATACCGCCTTTTTCTATTGAAAATATCCTGAGACCCTAAATTACCATGCTTTTTTATTGAAGACCGCCTTTTTCTATTGAAAATATCCTGAGACCCTAAATTACCATGCTTTTTTATTGAAGACCGCCTTTTTCTATTGAAAATATCCTGAGACCTTAAATTACCACTCTTTTTTAGTGTAGACCGCCTTTTTCTATTGAAATTCTCAGGACCAAGGAGACCCACCTGAATTGGCCTAGAAAAATCCATGCTTTTTTATTGAGACCACCTTTTTGTATTGAAAAAATTTTTTTTTGTATTGAAAATCCCAGGACCATCTAGACCCCCTCACTATAGTGTGAAAATTCCATGCTTTTTAGTGGTAGTCGGATTTTTGTATAGAAAAAAATTTTTTGTATTGAAAATCCCAGGACCATCGTTTTTGTATTGAAAAATTTTTTTTTGTATTGAAAATCCCAGGACCATCGAGACCCCCTCACTATAGTCGGAAAATTCCATGCTTTTTTAGTGGTAGTCGGATTTTGTATAGAAAAAAATTTTTTGTATTGAAAATCCCAGGACCATCGTTTTGTATTGAAAAATTTTTTTTTGTATTGAAAATCCCAGGACCATCGAGACCCCCTCACTATAGTCGGAAAATTCCATGCTTTTTTAGTGGTAGTCGGATTTTTGTATAGAAAAAATTTTTGTATTGAAAATCCCAGGACCATCGTTTTTGTATTGAAAAATTTTTTTTTGTATTGAAAATCCCAGGACCATCGAGACCCCCTCACTATAGTCGGAAAATTCCATGCTTTTTTAGTGGTAGTCGGATTTTTGTATAGAAAAAAATTTTTTGTATTGAAAATCCCAGGACCATCGTTTTTGTATTGAAAAATTTTTTTTTGTATTGAAAATCCCAGGACCATCGAGACCCCCTCACTATAGTCTGAATAATTGCGTAGTCAAAAGTTGCAGCAAAAAAAATCGTGCAGCAAAAAAAATCGTGCAGCGGGCTACTATCTACCTACTTAATAATAATAATAATAATAATAGTAAAAATAATAATAACAATAATAATAATAATAATAATAATAATAATGATAATATTAATAATAATAATAATAATAATAATAATAATAATAATAATAATAATGATAATAATATTAATAATAATAATAATAATAGTAATAGTAAAAATAAAAATATTATCAATAATAAAAATTAAAAAAATTTCGAAATTTGCCACATAGAAAGAATATTCAAAAAATCTTCTTTTAATTATTAAAATAAGCATAAATCTTAAATATAAAAACAAAATTTATTACTACAATAAAAATGAAATATTAATACAATTCAATTTATTAAAAACTACAAATCTATTTCAAAAGGTACTATTCTGTCGAAATTGTAATATAAAATGCCTACAACTAAACCGTTTCTTTTATTGCTCATAGACAAATCCAACGCCAAAATTATGGGGGCCTGTATCTAATTTTTTCCCGTCGATCTCCGAAGACAATGTCAGCTGAACTCCTGAATATATGGATCAAATGTAAACAGTAGCCACTACTTCATCACTGTCAAAGCCTACCATTATTCAAAGTGCAACCATAAACCATTCCAATCATTGTATCTTGATTAATTTTCAATTTGACAAACGAATCATCTGAATCTGGAAACTGATATTGACCGACAATCCCATATTTGTTTTCCTTGTTGATGTTATTATGTGAAACATGGATTCCGATATCCACGAAGTTGCTAATTTTCTGATACACGTATGCATTGAACAATGACAAATTCTTCATGGTAATCAATGCACCAAAGTCTGATTTTTGATATCCAACCGCAAATGTATGATTCCGTAATTTCTTTTCTTCGGTGTCAACTGTAACATCAAGCCCCGTTAAATACGGTTTCGGGTGAGTGCAGCTAAATTAATTTCAGTCTTATTTATAGCATTAGAACTTCAAATAACATTTTTATAAACCAATTTCGATATGGAATAATTAAATAATCACAGCAATAGAAAATGTTTCAATTTCCCTTTTCAAACTCCAAACAGCAAACAGTGCAAAAAGTAAACTAAATTTGTGCAAATCTGGAATTTCCCATGTAAAATAAACAAATCCACCTACATAGATTTTCGGGAAATATTTCTAGTTGAAAGTGATAATATAAATCTGTCAAATTTGCTTAGAAAGATTGATAAGAAATCTCTAGTCTATTAACTGAAATAATGTCTAAATTTATCTGATCTGATGGAGAAGTTTTGATGTCTTTTGATAAATGAATCAGCATTGTCTCTCGTCGATGTTATAATAGTAACATTTAATCTCTTTTTGTATCAGAAATGAACTTTTTCATTCTCATATACATAATGTGCACAATAAGTAGTGAGACGCTTATACAAGTAAATATATGAAATAAACCAAATTTTAAATATAAATATATATATTCAGTTGTGATATTTGTTTTAATCGATTATTACTTAATTAATAAATCTTAGCACATTTTAAAATATCGATAGAAAGCGTGCAATATCGCAGTGTCATTCATTTTTTCATTTATGAAAGGCAAAATTAGAGAAGAAGTCAACACAAAACTGAGTGATATTTATGGTGATGAGAGCCCATCAAAACCCGTTCGTGCAATTACTTCCAGAGTGGTAGAATCTCAGTTTATGATGAGGAAAAGCCAGGAAGGCCTTTTGAAATCGAAGAAAAAATAACTTTCACTTTATGTTTCACAGCCTAAACGGGAATCTGAAAAGTAGATATTGATTAAAGAGGCCTATTCTAATTAGATGTCGTCAAAAAGTCACCGAAAGCGCTCATGATACCTGTTGCCAATGACATTTTCTGACTGGTTTTGAATTAACAGCTCCTACTACTCCAAACTTGTGCAAGAAACGATAAAACAGGCTGTATTACTTACACGATAACACTCCCATCAACACAAATGCAGTTGCAATAGGAACAATTAAGAGCTGTGTACATAACATGCTTTCCCATCCTCTCTACAATCCAGATTAGGCTCCGTCGGAATTCTACTTGTTTATCCAACTCAAAAAATCATTGTGAGGCCAGTAGTTTGCCACAAAACACGATTAAAAAGATGCAGTGTCGCCTTCCAAAACCAATACGAAATATATATTTGCGTTAATTTATTTCTATACAACTCTCAATACTTATTGGGCGTACCACGTACTCTCTCCTATATCTCTCGTTCATATATGTAAACAATATATGGAATTACTGTCGATATTAGAATTTATTGACCAATATGCCTTCTCTTACAAAAAATACAACTATGAATTTTAGTTCTAACTTAACATTTTAATGTATTCCGCTTCTTGTCTGACCATCCAATTCATTTTATTTTATTTTAAAATTATAAACAGATTTTGTAAAATTACATTTAATATTAAAATTAAAAATAATTATTTTATATCTATAACTTGTGACGTAATCACTCATAATAATAATGATAAAAATAATTATAATCTATTACCCTAATACTAAATTTAAATTAATATCCGGTTTTTTGGAATTGAAGAGAAATTCTGAATTGAGGTTTAAATACTCTCGTTTGTATGAATCTTTAAATTTTAAAGATTTCAAACTAAATAAAAATATTATATTTCTAATAAATTATATCAAATACCCAGTATTCGGTTCAAATGTCAATATTCCAACATTTTTAAGTCCTTTAACAAGTTCATAAGTTTTTGAAATTTCTGCTACGACAACGTTTGTAGTGCACCATTTTAATGTCATATCAACTCCGGCTAAGGGTAAAAATTTAAGACAATTCAAGAAAAATATATTCTAACCATTAAAGTTAGAATGTTTAAGTTCAAAATTTCCAGAAAGCTCTTTTGTTTTATGATCATGTTTGGATTTAACTGTCAAAGTTCTAGTATCTTTCTTCGTAATAACTTCAACATTACTGATACCAACCAGAAATTTTTTATCAAAAAGATCTTTTGCAGCTTTACCTAAATCGGAAAATGATGGAGGAATCATAGTTGATAAGTTAAATTAATGAAATCAAATGGTCAAATTAAATTTGATTATAAACAATATGGTAAATATTTAAAGAATTTAAAGAAAAATTAAAATTACAACTCTTATCTAAATAGTATATTAAAAAAACTATTTAAATAAGTTATTGTAGTTATGATGTCTTCAACTTCTAAATTCATAAAATAAATCAATAATAATTCAATAAAATATATTTTTCAAAAACACGCTGAAACCAAATAATATTCAAACAAACAACTTTCCATAACTCTCCCCTTCTTTAAGGAACTGCCCATCTCTTAAGCCATTCAATTCGTCTGAGTTTCTTTGTCGTCCCGTCACTCAATTCCACCTGGTGTTCTGACAAAAACTTTGATATGACAAAATGACCTTCATACTGTAGTCCATCCTTGTCGCGATTTTGTGGTTCTTTCCGAACTAATACTTTCTCCCCCACCGTGAAACATCGAATCGTTCTCTTCTCTGTTTCCATCTCTTTCATTCGTTTAGCTGCTTTCTCACTGTTCTCTCTTACCAATCTATGTATCTCAACTGTATCCAATGTCGTCTGAGGCAATGTTGAATGAAGGTTAATCTTCCTCCCAAAAACAATTTCAAATGGAGAAAATCCCGTCGCGCTCTGTTGTGTCACGTTGATACAAAATTCTACTCGAGGAAGTAACTCCGCCCAATTTCGCTCTCCTAGTCCACCTGCTAATGATGTTGCCAGCAAGTCTCTGACTGTCCGTATTGTTCTCTCAACAAAACAGTTAGATTGATGCTGATATGGTGAACTGAACTGTTGCGTAATACCCAGTCTTCCTAGATTTGTTTCATAAAACCACTATCGAAGGTCTTCCCTCTGTCTGACAGAAAATTTCGCGGTTTTCCGAAACGGTATATCCACTTCTCCAATATGGCTTTGAAAATCGATCTCTCGTCTTGTCTCTCCAGTGCGGTCAGACTGACCATTTTGCCAAAACGATCAATGATAACTAGCATATACTTGTACACTCCACCATTCTTCATGTGGATATATCAATGACCAACTGCTCTAAAAATTCTGAACTATTATCGGCAACAATCGTTCCTTTGTCTTCTCCTGCACTATTTTTCCTTCTGCAGCATATCTCACATACTCTCAAACAGTTTTGTATAGTTTCTTGCATGTTTGGCCAAAAAAATATGTTGCTCATATAGCTAATTAATTTCTTTCTCCAATGTGACACATTTCAGTATGTATTCCTTTAACTAACGTATTTGAGTAGTCTATCGGCACCAGGATGACATCTTTACCATTCTTCTCTAATAATAAAAACCCATCTTCTAATTTTATGTTGTTATGCAAATTGAAAGGAAATTTCTTTTTATTCAAGTCATTTTTTTCCTCTTCTCCCTGTAACACTCTTGTCATGTGAATGAAATCTACATCATCTTGTTGCTTTTCTAAGAGTTTTGTCATCGACTCAGTCTTCTGTAATGAGCTGATATGTCTTACTCTGGTTTTTTCTTCTTTTGCGTCTTCATGTCTAGTCTGGCATTGTGTACATAACATCCCTTTAATCCTTGATATTCCGTCCGCATTTCCATGTTCCTCTCCTTTCCTATATTGAAGATCGAAATCATATCCGGAAAGGTTGGCTAGCCAGGTTTGAAATTGCGGGCTTATCGGTTTTTTTGTGTATCTCATGAAAACCAACGCCTTGTTGATCCGTTCGTACTACAAATGACTTTCCGTATAGATATTGTTTAAAATACATTACATATTCGTGTATAGCAAGTAACTCCTTCCTAGTCACACAATAACCTTTTTCATGCGCGGTCAAGTGTCTTGACCCATATGCAATTACCACTTCGGTACCATCTTCTTTAGCTTGACATAAAACTGCTCCGATGGCCCCAAAACTAGCGTATGTATCCAGAATAAAGTTTCTATCCATTCTTGGGAAATCTAGAATTGGAGCTTCACACAACTTTGTTTTAAGTAATTCAAAACTATTGTTGCAATCTTCTGACCAATTAATCTTTTTCTCACAGCCGGACGTAGCTGCATGTAGAGGTTCCGCAATTTTCGCATAGTCTTTTATAAACTTCCTTTAGTAATTGGTCATTCCTAAAAAGGATCTTAATTGTTTGGCGCATACTGGTATTTCTGCATCTTGAATCTCTTAATCTTCTTGTCGTTCGTTTTTATCCCACTTGCACTTACAGTGTGCCCTAGGAATGTCAATTCTTCTTTATACAGATTACATTTTTCTGGGTTAATTCTCAACCCCGCTAGTTGAATTCTTCTGAATACTTCCTCTAATCGGTTATTGTGTTCCTCTTTGTCTTTTCCATAGACAAGAATGTCGTCGAGGTAGAAAACAACACCCTTAAATAATATTCCATCCAACATTGAGTGCATCATTCTTTGAAACGTCGCAGGGGCGGTTGCTAGTCCAAAAGGAAGTCGGTTAAAACAAAACTGTCCTTGCCTTGTACTGAAAGCCGTGACCTCTTGAATTTCCTTCGCCATTCCAACTTGATAATATGCTTGACCTAGATCGATGGATGTGAAATATTTTGAATCTGCCAGACAATCCAGTAGAAATCGTGTATCTGGCATTGGAAAAGATATCTTTTCAGTGATCGCATTCAACCCTCTATAGTCGACACACATCCTTATTGATCCATCTTTCTTAGCCACAATCACTAGTGGCGCGTTCCATGCACTTTTGCATTTTCTAATAACTCTCGCTTCTAATAAGTTTGTGACAAGTTCGTCAAGCTTTTGTTCTAAATGCATTGGTTGTCTTCTTGGCTGTAACATTACAGGCCCACCTACTATATTCATTTCATGTTGAACAACTTTCGTAAACCCGAGATCAAAAGTTGAAGCCATAAAAATACCTTTTCAACTTTTGTTCTAAATGCATTGGTTGTCTTCTTGGCTGTAACATTACAGGCCCACCTACTATATTCATTTCATGTTGAACAACTTTCGTAAACCCGAGATCAAAAGTTGAAGCCATAAAAATACCTTTGAACTTTCCGTAGCAATATGTCTAACTGCTCATTCTTCCTGTCTCCAAGCATTAATAATGCTTTCTCTTCTCGTTGTGAGTCCACATATGTCCTCCCTACTTGTGACCCTTCAATATTGTCTACCTCTACCAGTCGAATACCAAATCTCTCCATTGTATCTACACCCCCAATGAAATCTGGACGTATATCTTTGACAACTATAACATTCATAATTCTTTTATTCCCATTCCAATCAGCTTCTATCGTCATTGCTCCTAACGGTCTTTCCATTCCCGTCGAAAATACTCCACAAAGAGAAATTGTGCTCTGCTTCAACCTCGGTTTCCCAATCTTTGTCCAACTTTTTTCACTCATAACTGAAACTGACGCTTTAGAGTTCCAAAGCATGTCAATCGCCGTCATGTTTATTACAATCTTACTCCACTTTCTTCTGTCTGTCGTCTCATACATCTTCTGCATCATTGTCTTCATTTCGCTTCTTTCTACTGATTATTGTGTCGACCCCACTGACGAAATGAAGAAATGGGATCTTCCTTGTTTTTTGGTTTATCGATTGATTTTTTTATCGTTTCTTCGTAATTACTGTATAAATCTTCTGTGAAATCACCATTATTTCTTTCGTGATCTTCTTCGTAGATACATGCCACTCTCTTCTGATATCCATTTCTATTTTTAAGCAAAAAACAATCTCTGAATCCATGACCTTCTTTTCCACAGATTAGACATTTGTCTTTCATAGGACATTCAAACGCCGGTGCCCTTTTTCTCCACAACAAAAACACTGACCTGGTGTCAGTTTCACTGGATGAGGCGAATCTCTTCCCTTGCTGTCATTAAATAATCTTCTTGCAATATCTTTAAGCGATACTGTAGGTATTCTTCTCTCTGGTTCTCCTGTCTCATATCGTCCTCTATACCGCTCATTTCCATTCTTGTCTTCATTTACAATTGGTACAAACCGACCATTACCAGGTCTATTCTTCTCATGATTAATCTCTCGGTGTTCGTCGCGTTGATGTGCAGTTGTCTTCACAATTGTTCTTTGGTCTCGTCTACCCTCGAATTTTCCATTTTTCATCACTGATGCGTAAGAGTCTCTTCTTATGGCATCAATATTGAATTTATTGTCATTCGTCATCTCGATCTTCTCCTGAATTTTTGCCATATCCCTGGCATCTTCAAAACTTGTCACTTTCCCTGATAAGAATATTTCTTTTACTCTATCGTCTTTCGCTCTGTTTGAAATAATGTCTCGAACAATCTGTTCATCAGACATTCCAGAGCTAAATACACTTTTAACTAAACTTCTTACTCGTATTTCGAAGACTTGGAATCTTTCATCTCTCTCTGCTGAATTTGAGCTAGTTCCACAATCTTGTTAGTAATGGTTTTCATTACTGTAAAAAGT
>CAUHTR010002513.1:0-57478 GCA_959609185.1 Schmidtea polychroa | reverse complement strand
ATATTAGAATATTTAGTATTTTTACCCCCTCTTCACTATTCTCGGCGCAATAAAAGTTTAGACTGCAACAGTCTACAGCCAGTAAGCGTGGAGATCATGTCTTGTATAATTTTTGCAGGTTTAAACCTGTTATAAGCAGTGCTTTTTTATTTGCATCAATTACGTTCCAAAGAAAATGTCATCAGACAAGTAAGTTTACACATCTTGATAACACATTTTTTACAAATTGATTCATACTTATTATAATCTCTTATTGTCTAGATTCGTTATGTGTAGTACTTTTTTAATTTTTCTATATGTAACTTTTTTATTCACAATATTATCTATGTTCCTAATTTGGAAGACTGGGATTATACCAACATTGAATTTATTTCCTCCAGAATTTTAACAACATCAGAGATGGAAGAAATTGTTGAAGACAAAAGTTTTTGGAAGGATATACAAAGCGTAGATGTGTTTATAACCCCTCCCGACGACGGTGTTGAAACTGAAGGGGACAGCGGAGATGAAAATGGAAATGTTGATGTAAATCATCTGAGCGGGCGCCAGTTGCAAGCTCCAGCTGTTGCTACAGTTTATTCGTCGACATGAGTTTTTAATTTGGGTGAAAACGTAGATGACGAAGAAGACGAAGTTCCACATTCACCGTTACCGAAGAGGCAGAAACAGAATAAAATTCAGTGTCATTGGGTAAAATCCAAAGAATTTGTGTGCAATTTTGAATCTTTTGTATCTCCAAAGACACAAATAACCATACCTTCTAATTCCCTGGGTTATTTCGAGTTATGCTTTGACACTGAAGTGTATAAATTCCTTCAAAATATGTTATTAAATATGCAAGGTCTAAAGGAGATCATAATTTTGAAGTAGATGTCAAAGAACTAAAATGGTTTATTGCAATTTTATTATTGTCCAGGTATTTAGACCTACCCAGATGGAGAATGTTATGGGAAACCGATACTGAAACATATGATCCGGTCGTTGCTAATGCAATGAGAAGAAATCGGTTTGAACAAATAAAAAATATGCCCACTGTTCTGACAATGATAATCTGATACCAGATGACAAATTTGCCAAAGTTCGGCCACTTTTTGATCTGCTAAATATCCGGTATTTGAAATACTCCGAGTTTTTAGAGACTTTGAGCATAGATGAAAGCATGGTGCCATATTTTGAAGACATACTGCTAAACAATTTGTACGTGGTGAACCAATCCGCTACGGTTATAAGATGTGTTGTTTATGTGAACCTTTAAGTTATCTCATACAATTTGATCCATACCAAGGAAAACAAACCCGTAAAAAAGATATGGAATTGGGAGTTGGAGGTTCAGTGGTTGTGAATTTGTTGACGAATCTCCCAAAAGATGCCCCTTTCAAAATCTATACAGATAGTTTATTTTCTTCGTTAAAATTAGCTAATCATTTGCAAACACCAGGGTAAGGCTATACGGGAATAATAATGACTAATAGAACAGAAAAATACCCTATATCAAATACTAAATTTATAGAAAAACAAAAAAGAGGGACATACGAATTTTATACTGACACCAAAACTGGCATTACTATTATTGCTTGGAATTACAACCAAGTAGTTCTCACTGTTAGCTCCTGTAATCCAGTAGAACCAATAGGACAGGCTCAAAGATGGATATCCTCCGAAAAAAAGAAACTACCAGTCAACCTTTAACCTTTTGTTTGGATACTGCAATTCATAGAAAAAATTCAGAATATATAAAGTTAGATTACTTGCAGCTTAGAAGAAATATAGTACAAGTGTACTTAAAAAATGGTAATCCCATAAAAGGGTGAGGAAGGCCAAAATCTTCAAAAGAATTATCTAGCAGGGTGCCTGTCGAAATTCGAAATGATCGGCTAGATTAGTTTTTCTCAGACTTTACTCGCTCGCGGCACACCTGCTCAAAAATCAAATATTTTTACAAATTTTTTGATTTTCCATAGATATATAAAAAAGCTACTTTTTAGTCTATACTAATTAAATTATTTGTGTACTTCTCTCTTTAAGAAATTTTTTGTAACTTTGATTCACAGAAGCGACTTTTTCATAGTGAAAAGCTTGATATAGTTTTTGTATTTTTTTTATTACTAACTTTTTTGGGAAAAAAAGTCCCGCGGCACATCTGGCTCAACCTCAGGGCGCACTAGTGTGCGACGGAACACCGTTTGAGAAACACTGGGCTTAATTGGATGATTCCAGCTAATAAACAAACTCGATGTGCACTTTGTAAAAAATGCCACAAAATGTTGTGAAAAATGTGGTGTAAATTTGCATGAAGGATGTTTTAAAACCTTCCATTTTCGTTAATTCATGTTTATGATTCCAATCAATATAAACATACACCTAATTCCGAAATTTAATAACTTCTATAATCTAAAAAAATCCAATAAATTTATAGTATAGGAACACACACACTTACCTGTGAGTAGAAATTTATTGTTCCGAAATTTAATAACTTTATTATAGGATTTGTGAAGGTGAGAGAAAAATAATTGAATACACCAACACAAATCTCATAATGAAAAATGGATGCAAATTTCTTATATAGGTTTTTGTTCCAAAATAAATAATCGTTAACATATTGTTAAAATATAATTATTTTTAAATTATTAAAAAACGCAAGAAAGAAAGCAAGATCTTTTGATTTACAGAAAGAAATTATCAAATTGTAAATTTAAATAAACTATTTTCATAAATTAATATTTTCATAGATATGCAGAAAAGGACAAAATTCGGCTTATTAATGACTTTCAGAATGGGAATAATTACCAAGAATTGGGAAGATTACTAGGAATGACCAAATCTTTAATTAAAGCAATCATTTATAAATATTAAAAATATGGGGCCATCGAAAATGAGCTGGAGAAAAATTATAAAAATTTAAAAAACTATTTCATCCATGTACGCCGCTTCTTTCCTAATTGCATTAAAAAATAAATGTTTTCGGTGATTATTTTATTTATTTAGTTAAAAATATATCTAACTTACATTTTATTGAAATAATTCCAAATAAAAAATCATTGAATTTCATAAAATTCCTAAAAACACCTGAAATTTAATTATTATCAGTTATATTATAAATGCTGACTAACATTAATATTTAAGAACTTGAATAATGATCTCATAATTATATAAAATCAAAATTCAAGTCTTAAAAGTTACTTGAAATTAAAAAAATTACCTGAAAACCATTTTTAATAAATTGAATAAATGAAATTTAATAACTTCATTTTCACGTAAATGGTGACTCACCTCAACTGGTGTGCACACCAACGTGAATTATAGAGGTTATTAAATTTCGGAATTGAGTGTAGTATAAGATGTTCATTATAAAATATTGATTATTATAAAATGTTTATTATTGTATATGTAGCTACATGTAAGTTAATAATAAATAAATAAATAAATAATTATATTTACATACCTTGATTTATTTATCTACGCCATTTTAACTATAACTATAAGCTATCTACGCTATAAGTCCGATTGTGTTGAAATAACTTTTTTTTCTTAATTTAGTTTTATAACGTCTACCTCATTGTATCCCCAGTGTTCCAAATTAGGAAGATCTCGAAAAACTCATATAAAACCAATACGAATGCAAAAAAATGAAAAATAAATATTATGTATCATTATGATTTATCGAAATAATTATAAATTTTGAGAGAAAAAAAATTCGGGCAAAAATGGGTTAAAGAAATTTGGATTTGTTTAAATTACAGAATCGAAATAACCGAATTTTCTAAGTCATTCATTCTATTTGCCTTATTTTGATGAAAGTGTATCTGAATAATTGTTTATTCATTGAGTATGACTTCTTCTCTCCATTTATTTTTATTTGCGTATCTTAACATTTTAAAATTTAATTTTTCAAATCTTCTTTTAGTCAGAATTTAAAAATAAATATTATTGAAATTTTTACAGGTAAAATTAGTCTCAAATTTTAAATTTGTTATTTTTAAACCATATTTATTAAATTTTAGATAAAAGTGATCTCAGTAAATAATGGCACCAATGATGTTTTTAATTAATTATTTCCAAAGCAATTTTCTGTAAATATTAATTAATCCAAATGCGACACATTTTGATTGGAGGAAAATGAGAGAATTTATTTTATATATTTTCAACGTATTTTTAACTTTTATTTATATTATGATTAAATATGACATCTATTTCTGTAATTTTAACAATATTGTCAACGTCTTTTTTCTTTTGTCAAACTCAACAAATCAATATCGGTAAAATGTTATTTATGTTTTATGTTTTTATTTTTTATTATTTAATCATTTATGGTACTAAAATTTTGAAAATAAAATGTCACGTTTAAAATATTTTTTAAAAAATTGATATTAATAAAAAGCATTTGAATATATTTTCTAAAGGTTTAATTTTTTGGAAATAATGTTCAAATTTCATTCTATTTTATCAAAATAGAATTATTATTTTAAAAAATATTTTATTGTTATTTAAAAAACGGGATAAAAATATTTTAATTTAATTAATCTAATTTTTATTTTTAGGGGTTGACTAAAAAATCAAGATTATATTTTATGTATTTTTCTCCACTTGTCTCATAACATTTATTGACGGATGGGACTTTGTTAATTAGAGGCTCTTTCTTTACAATAACTTTACAATAAATTTAAAAATTTAAAATGCTTATATTTTTCATTTGACTTTAGGCCAAATGATTTCATAGGCTTGAAGTTTTTATTATTATTAATAACATATGAAATATAAAATTATTTTTAAATTGAAATTACAATTTTACAAAGGTTTTTATTTAAAATATAATAATCACTAAATTAAAACAACTTTTAAAACAAAACAAAACAATTTTGTAAATTATAAATTAATAAAAATAATAATCAAAATTTTGAGTATTTTAAAATGATTTTTTCAGGCTTTGGATTGTTTGTAAAAAATTTGTTTTCTAATAATTGTTGAGTTGTAGCGCGTTGATCCGAATTGAGAACGATCATAGTTTCAATTAAATCTACACAATCTTTAACATTTATTATTTCTTCTAAAGTCTTTTTTAACATACTGCAATCTTGATAATATTTAAATCTAGAACTATGGTAATATGTATATCTTTCTGGCCAATTTCTTGGATCAGGATTTCCACACAAGTTGAATATTAAATAAAGTTGATCAGTATTACTTTTACCATCAAGCAGAGGTCGCCTTGCAAATATTTCATAAAATATAAATCCTAAACTCCAAATGTCTACAGAATTTGTATAGTTTGTTTCACCAAATAATAGTTCAGGAGCTTTGTATATCAATGTCCCAACTTGCTTTAATAGAGGTTTATTTTGATATTTTCCCACTAAATCTACCATTCCGAAATCTGCAAGTTTAATTACTCCGTGTTTGTTTACCAAAATATTCTCTGATTTAATATCTTGATGCATGTAACCTTTCTTGTGTAAATGATGAAGACCCTCCAAAGTTTGTTCCATAATGGATTTAATATTTGCAACAGTAAGTCGAGCATTTAGGATATTTAATAAATGGAATAAATCATATTCACAGTAATCAAAAATTAAAAAATAATTAAATTCAAAATGATCTTTTACAAAATCTTGCTTAATACATATTTCTCTTAAATTAATAATGTTTTCATGTTTGATCGAATTTAATGCTTTAACTTCATTAAAAGAGGATTTCGGGAAATTCTGTAAATTATTTTTAGATTTTAATTCTTTAATCGCATATACTTTTCGGGTGAACTTGTCGTACTGCCTTATAAACAACCCCATATGATCCTTCACCTAATATTGAAACATTTTCATATTTTTCTATATTTTGAAATCCTTTAGGAGGGCATTTTTGGAATGCTTTTTTCAATAAACATTTAGATTTTTTAATCACATCATCAAATTGATTCGAATACATAATACGTGCTTATTCTTTGCAATTTGTTTTTATAAAATTTCAAAATGAACAATTTTAAATAATATTCTTATTTTAAAAACAATTCATTTGTTAAAATTATTTTATTATATTTAAAATATTTAAATTAAATTTTTAAACGTAATAAATATCAAATTAAAATAAATTTTTAAACGTTATAAAAATCAAATTAAAATAAATTTGAAGTATAATAAAAATTTTATTTTTAATGAAATGATTCTGTCGAAATGTCGTTTTATTTATTATTAATTTTTTTCTAATTAGAATTTAATTATTTTTTCTATTTCTGCAACACTGATTTTTTATGACAAACTTTCCAAATAATAATAAAAGTTTAAATTTTTTTAGTTAAATGTACAATATAATGGAGAATTTCAGCTCAATTTTATCTGAGGATGTTTTAAAGTGATATAAGTGTTATTTTGAGAAAAAAATAAGTTGAAACTATTGGAAATTTCCTGTTATGTCTAACTTTAAATGGGTATGAATTATTATAAAAATAATAAAAATTTATTAAATAAAATAATTAATAAATTTCTATAACACGGTAATTAATTATTCTCAAATTTTATTTATTTATTTATTTAAATGTTCAAACATAAAATCTCCACATCACCTTCCATCGCAAGAAGAGATCTGAAATAATATTGTGAGTATAAATAGAAGGAACTTCAAGATACAAAAGAACGAGAAGAAAGAAAGGAAATTTAATAATATTATTGGATGCATGCATTAACTTTCAATACAATTTCCAATACTTTTATTATTATTATTATTTTTAACATCGTTTTAGTTATCATCAACTATTTTTAATTATTATTGTTCAATTTTTTATTTTATTAATATTTTAATTATTAAAGAGGGAAAGTAGGAGTATGAGTCATTGGATATTTGGCTTGGAAAATATTTTTTAGGAGGAAGGGGGTTTAAACATTTCATAAACATTTCTAATTTCTTTAGATATATTTTTTTCTCATTAAAAAACATAAAAATTAATTTACATTAAAAAATTCTAAATATTTTTTCTCGATTAAAACACTAAAATTTATTTTTAAATGAAAAGGTTCAGGTAATTTTTAATAAACTTAAAATTTTCAATCAAAAAACTTAAAAAATTTTTCATGATTAAAAATCAAAGTAATTTTTCTTAAACAATAAGCCTTATTTCTTAATGAAAACATTTTTTCTTTAATTAAAAATCTACAGGCAATTTTTTTCACAATAAAAATAAATTTATAAACAACAGATAAAAAAGCCTTTGATGTATTGTCCGACATGTTTTTTATGCCAACGTGAAGTACTATAATGAGAGGGTACCAACAATCAGGTACCAACAACCAGTTATTAAACACTGAGTACTTACAATCAAGTACTTAAAAACAAATACCAGCAACTGTAAATGATTGGGTATTACAACAGAGACAGTCTGGTTGTATTGTAATCAGAGATGCCATACGTCTTTGTAACTTAAAAAGACGGATAAGTACAAAACATTCCGGGTATGACAAAACTTTTAGTTTCAGCCGGATGGTGCAGTAGGTTCATGGAAATACATTGGTTAACACTTAGACAAATGGCAAAAATCTGTCATAAACTTCCCGCTCAACTTGAGAAGAAAATAGCTTCTTTTCAGAAATTTGTTATCGAAATGCGAAAACAACATGGATACGAGTTAAAGCATTTATGAAACATGGATTATTATTACTATTTAAAGGTCAATACTCACCTTACTTAGTTTTTTGATAAACCGGAAATAGTTTATTTTAATTATAATATTATAATATTTCATTATAGTTCATGTTGAATTAATTGACTTTGGATTTTTTCGGAAATTATTTTTTGTGATTCTGTTTGTTTAAATTTGTGATTTTAGATTTATGGAAAGTTGTGTAAAATTTAAAAATAAATTATTTTGCAAATTCTAATTTATAAGTTAAATTTATTCAAATATATTCAATTCCCTATTAATTACTCGTATTTTTCTAAAATTGGATAATTACTGGACAGAGATTATGAATCTCCATTCTAAAAAATTATGTCGTCAGATTAGTGTTGATTTGAAAAACATTTATGATCAACTTATTTCATCATTCGAAAATAAAATGAATTCGTTGGCTCTGGCAAGGATTTCTATATTAATTAGTTACCAGATTTTAGAGAAAGAAGGCCCGTATCTATCTGGTTTAAAGAATGGAATGCATGATCAAAATTTATTAAAAGAATTTGGTCCCAATCCGGTTGAGACTAAACAAGAAACAGTTCATAATAGTTCAAATTGAATAAAAATTTTGTTTTTTGGTAACAAAAACGTGCTTTGGTATAGTAATTCTTATTTTAGGATATCACTGCATTTAGGAATGTAGTTTTTGAGCAGATTAGCGTACCGACCTTTACATGAACCGACTATTACGCGATTATATACGGTAAATAAGAATTTCTAGTTTCAAAAAATATTTAATAAAAAGCTGAAAGTAAATTTTAATAAGATTTCAATACTGACATTTTTAACATAAAGTCTCATAGAGTCAACATTTGACTTGAAATTAAATAATAATTAAATTTTCAAAATTAAAAAATAATTAGAATAAAGTTTATAAATTTTTAATTATAATTTGTTCAACAAATGTTTTCAAAATGGAAATAATAATTAAATGTTTCAATAATGGTATTATATGTCTTCAAAAAAAACTCCAAAAAAAGTCATCTGTGGTATCATAGAGTTGATATGCTGCTGCGCTAATTCTACATGTATAAAAAATGTTTGACAGACATCATTTTCCATTTACATTTTATACAGACGCGTATCATCTGTAATAACGCGGCATGAACGAAAAATTAGTTAATCATTTGTAAACACTAGGGTAAGGCTATACGGGAACAATAATGACTAATAGAACAGAAAAATGCCCTATATCAAATACTAAATTTATAGAAAAACAAAAAAGAGGGACATACGAATTTTATACTGACACCAAAACTGGCATTACTATTACAGCTTGGAATTACAACCAAGTAGTTCTCACTGTTAGCTCCTGTAATCCAGTAGAACCAATAGGACAGGCTCAAAGATGGATATCCTCCGAAAAAAAGAAACTACCAGTCAACCTTTAACCTTTTGTTTGGATACTGCAATTCATAATGCTAGGCAACTTTATAGAAAAAATTCAGAATATATAAAGTTAGATTACTTGCAGCTTAGAAGAAATATAGTACAAGTGTACTTAAAAAATGGTAATCCCATAAAAGGGTGAGGAAGGCCAAAATCTTCAAAAGAATTATCTAGCAGGGTGCCTGTCGAAATTCGAAATGATCGGCTAGATCAGTGTTTCTCAGACTTTTCTCGCTCGCGGCACAACTGCTCAAAAATCAAATATTTTTACAAATTTTTTGATTTTCCATAGATATATAAAAAAGCTACTTTTTAGTCTATACTAATTAAATTATTTGTGTACTTCTCTCTTTAAGAAATTTTTTGTAACTTTGATCCACAGAAGCGACTTTTTCATAGTGAAAAGCTTGATATAGTTTTTGTAATTGTTTTTCTTACAAACTTTTTTGGGAAAAAAGTCCCGCGGCACATCTGGCTCAACCTCAGGGCGCACTAGTGTACCACGGCACACCGTTTGAGAAACACTGGGCTTAATTGGATGATTCCAACTAATAAACAAACTCGATGTGCACTTTGTAAAAAAATGCCACAAAATGTTGTGAAAAATGTGGTGTAAATTTGCATGAAGGATGTTTTAAAACCTTCCATTGTCGTTAATTCATGTTTATGATTCCAATCAATATAAACATAGTATAAGATGTTCATTATAAAATATTGATTATTATAAAATGTTTATTATTGTATATGTAGCTACATGTAAGTTAATAATAAATAAATAAATAAATAATTATATTTACATACCTTGATTTATTTATCTACGCCATTTTAACTATAACTATAAGCTATCTACGCTATAAGTCCGATTGTGTTGAAATAACTTTTTTTTCTTAATTTAGTTTTATAACGTCTACCTCATTGTATTCCCAGTGTTCCAAATTAGGAAGATCTCGAAAAACTCATATAAAACCAATACGAATGCAAAAAAATGAAAAATAAATATTATGTATCATTATGATTGATCGAAATTATTATAAATTTTGAGAGAAAAAAAATCGGGCAAAAATGGGTTAAAGAAATTTAGATTTGTTTAAATTACAGAATCGAAATAACCGAATTTTCTAAGTCATTCATTCTATTTGCCTTATTTTGATGAAAGTGTATCTGAATAATTGTTTATTCATTGAGTATGACTTCTTCTCTCCATTTATTTTTATTTGCGTATCTTAACATTTTAAAATTTAATTTTTCAAATCTTCTTTTAGTCAGAATTTAAAAATAAATATTATTGAAATTTTTACAGGTAAAATTAGTCTCAAATTTTAAATTTGTTATTTTTAAACCATATTTATTAAATTTTAGATAAAAGTGATCTCAGTAAATAATGGCACCAATGATGTTTTTAATTAATTATTTCCAAAGCAATTTTCTGTAAATATTAATTAATTCAAATGCGACACATTTTGATTGGAGGAAAATGAGAGAATTTATTTTATATATTTTCAACGTATTTTTAACTTTTATTTATATTATGATTAAATATGACATCTATTTCTGTAATTTTAACAATATTGTCAACGTCTTTTTTCTTTTGTCAAACTCAACAAATCAATATCGGTAAAATGTTATTTATGTTTTATGTTTTTATTTTTTATTATTTAATCATTTATGGTACTAAAATTTTGAAAATAAAATGTCACGTTTAAAATATTTTTTAAAAAATTGATATTAATAAAAAGCATTTGAATATATTTTCTAAAGGTTTAATTTTTTGGAAATAATGTTCAAATTTCATTCTATTTTATCAAAATAGAATTATTATTTTAAAAAATATTTTATTGTTATTTAAAAAACGGGATAAAAATATTTTAATTTAATTAATCTAATTTTTATTTTTAGGGGTTGACTAAAAAATCAAGATTATATTTTATGTATTTTTCTCCACTTGTCTTAATTAGAGACTCTTTCTTTACAATAACAGAGTATATCTTTTGTTACAATCTATTTTATCAACTAAAAAACAATTCTTGTTTTTTTAAACTCAAAACTAGTTTGAATAATTTTGAATTTTAAGAAATTTTAAAATAAACTTTTAAAAGACTATAAAATAATTATGTTAATTTGTTTCTCATTTGAAAAGAGATTTATCGTAAATCTACATGCAAATTTTAAATTTAAAAATTTAAAATTCTTATATTTTTCATTTGACTTTAGGCCAATTAATTTCATAGGCTTGAATTTTTAAATTTAATTATTTTAAAATTTAAATTACAGTTTTTATTTAAAATATAATAATCCATACTCAGACAGTAAAACAATAATAAAAGAACTTTAAAACAAAACAAAACAATTTTGTAAATTATAAATTAATAAAAATAATAATCAAAATTTTGATTATTTTAAAATGATTTTTTCAGGCTTTGGATTGTTTGTAAAAAATTTGTTTTCTAATAATTGTTGAGTTGTAGCGCGTTGATCCGAATTGAGAACGATCATAGTTTCAATTAAATCTACACAATCTTTAACATTTATTATTTCTTCTAAAGTCTTTTTTAACATACTGCAATCCTGATAATATTTAAATCTCGAACTATGGTAATATGTATATCTTTCTGGCCAGTTTCTTGGATCAGGATTTCCACACAAGTTGAATATTAAATACAGTTGATCAGTATTACTTTTACCGTCAAGCAGAGGTCGCCTTGCAAATATTTCATAAAATATAAATCCTAAACTCCAAATGTCTACAGAATTTGTATAGTTTGTTTCACCAAATAATAGTTCAGGAGCTTTGTATATCAATGTCCCAACTTGCTTTAATAGAGGTTTATTTTGATATTTTCCCACTAAATCTACCATTCCGAAATCTGCAAGTTTAATTACTCCGTGTTTGTTTACCAAAATATTCTCTGATTTAATATCTTGATGCATGTAACCTTTCTTGTGTAAATGATGAAGACCCTCCAAAGTTTGTTCCATAATGGATTTAATATTTGCAACAGTAAGTCGAGCATTTAGGATATTTAATAAATGGAATAAATCATATTCACAGTAATCAAAAATTAAAAAATAATTAAATTCAAAATGATCTTTTACAAAATCTTGCTTAATACATATTTCTCTTAAATTAATAATGTTTTCATGTTTGATCGAATTTAATGCTTTAACTTCATTAAAAGAGGATTTCGGGAAATTCTGTAAATTATTTTTAGATTTTAATTCTTTAATCGCATATACTTTTCGGGTGAACTTGTCGTATGCCTTATAAACAACCCCATATGATCCTTCACCTAATATTGAAACATTTTCATATTTTTCTATATTTTGAAATCCTTTAGGAGGGCATTTTTGGAATGCTTTTTTCAATAAAACATTTAGATTTTTTAATCACATTATCAAATTGATTCGAATACATAATACGTGTTATTCTTTGCAATTGTTTTTATAAAATTTCAAAATGTACAATTTTAAATAATATTCTTATTTAAAAACAATTCATTTGTTAAAATTATTTTATTATATTTAAAATATTTAAATTAAATTTTTAAACGTAATAAATATCAAATTAAAATAAATTTTTAAACGTTATAAAAATCAAATTAAAATAAATTTGAAGTATAATAAAAATTTTATTTTTAATGAAATGATTCTGTTGAAATGTCGTTTTATTTATTATTAATTTTTTTCTAATTAGAATTTAATTATTTTTTCTATTTCTGCAACACTGATTTTTTATGACAAACTTTCCAAATAATAAAAAAAGTTTAAATTTTTTTAGTTAAATGTACAATATAATGGAGAATTTCAGCTCAATTTTATCTGANACTGAGAAATTAGCGCCCCCTTATATATATATATATATATATATATATTTAATTTAATTTAATTTTTTTAAAGAATATTAATGACGAATAACGAAACAGGTTTAACAGATTTTAATAAGCGTATAAATAATATTTATTGACTTAGACAAAATACAGTTTAGCATTAAATATTAATTCTTCTGGCTTTTGTCGTGGCAAAAATATCTATAATCTCATTAAAATCAATTTTTTCAAACATTTCTCTTTCTATGCTAAGAAGAGCTAAATCGTTCAGCCGTGTTTGAGTCATAACTGCTCTTAAATATACGATAAAATTAATTTTAATTTACTGAAAGATCTTTCGCAACTGGCAATTGATACAGAAATTGTAAGAAGTATTTGTAGGGCAATTCTCAAATTGGGAAATACATCATCTCCGTAAGAAATTATAAACGAAATAAGTTCCAATGGAGTTTGTGGAATCATATCTCTACGACAATTTAATAACATTTTGCAGTCACATATCTCATGATACAATTCTGTTCCATTAAAATCTGTATTGTAAAAATCTCCCAAATTTTTGCATTTATTTTATAATTCCAATAATGCATCCGTATCTTTTGTACCCTATAAAGTTTGTATATCTAATAGAAATCCAAAATTATTATCAACTTCTTTTAAGCGTACAAATCTTTTGTCAATTTCGCTGTCCAGTCGATCAAGCGCGCTCTTCATTACGCAATCAATTTCTTCTTCTGCACTTAATCCAGCATCTTTGGCAAGTTCTCCTGGAAATTTCTAAGAAACTAATGAAGTAATAAAAAATATATTAATCTCTTAGATCTTAAGAATAATTTATTACTTAATTTTTGTTCCAAATTGGCTTCCCTAATTTTGGCGCCCGGGGACAAATGTCCCCCCCCCCTAGTTACGCCACTGCATGACATTAACTTTCAATACAATTTCCAATACTTTATTATTATTATTATTATTATTATTATTATTATTATTATTATTATTATTATTATTATTATTATTATTATTATTATTATTATTATTATTATTATTATTATTATTATTATTATTATTATTATTATTATTATTATTATTATTATTATTATTATTAACTTCGTTTTAATTATCATCAACTATTTTTAATTATTATTATTCAATTTTTTATTTTATTAATATTTTAATTATTAAAGAGGGAAAGTAGGAGTATGAGTCATTGGATATTTGGCTTGGAAAATATTTTTTAGGAGGAAGGGGGTTTAAACATTTCCTAAACATTTCTAATTTATTTAGATATATTTTTTTCTCATTAAAAAACATAAAAATTAATTTACATTAAAAATGCCTAAATATTTTTTCTCGATAAAAACACTAAAATTTATTTTTAAATGAAAAGGTTCAGGTAATTTTTAATAAACTTATATTTTCAATCAAAAAACTCAAAAAATTTTTCATGATTAAAAATCAATAAGCCTTATTTCTTAATGAAAACATTTTTTCTTTAATTAAAAATCTACAGGCAATTTTTTCACAATAAAAATAAATTTATAAACAACAGATAAAAAGCCTTTGATGTATTGTCCGACATGTTTTTTTATGTCCAACGTGAAGTACTATAATGAGAGGGTACCAACAATCAGGTACCAACAACCAGTTATTAACCACTGAGTTCTTACAATCAAGTACTTACAAACAAATACCAGCAACTGTAAATGATTGGGTATTGCAACAGAGACAGTCTGGTTGTATTGTAACCAGAGATGCCATACACCTTTGTAACTTAAAAAGACGGATAAGTACAAAACTTTCCGGGTATGACAAAATTTTTAGTTTCAGTCGGATGGTGCAGTAGGTTCATGGAAATACGTGGTCAACGTTTTACATTCGTGTTAATAATTATTGAAATAGTAATCTAATTAAATTCTATCATTTCACATCTGCACCAGTTTTATTTGTGTATAAAATTATTTTATTTTTTTCAAAATAATTCATCCAACTCTTTTAAAAAAAGTTTATCTGATCAAAAGTTTATATTCTAATATTTATGATTATGTATTTATATTTATATTAAGGTATCTTAGCACCTATGGATTCTGAATACGCAGATACCATTAAGCAGTTAGAAGTCAATATACATCATTTCACTTCTATTTTATGACATCAAACAGTATATTTAATCGTTAGTTTTAATTGATTTTATATAATAATAATAATATAATAATAATAATATTAATAATAATAATAATAATAATAATAATAATAATAATAATAATAATAATAATAATGTTAATAATAATATTAATAATAATAATAATAATAATAATAATAATAATAATAATAATAATAATAATAATAATAATAATAATAATAATAATAATAATAATAATAATAATAATAATAATAATAATAATAATAATAATAATAATAATAATAATAATACTAATAATAATAATAAAATTAATTGTGGGAGTAATTATAAAAATGATTAATACATTTACATTTTATTTATTTGCTATAAATTACATTTAATTGAAACAATTTTCCAGAATGCATAAGTTACAATTATTCTATTATAATTGACATGCAATCATCTAATGAAGCATCGAGACAATACTGGAAAATTACAATTCCATACATTCTAGTCCATTCAATTTACAGAAATTACCAAGTGTACAGTAAGAATTAATAATAAATGACTTTCAATTTCACAAATCTGATTATTAAAACAAATGTTCATTTAATTTAATTTATTACAACGTCCCTTGATCACCAATAAAATCTTGTAGATAGCCCCGTAGTTGATGCGCCCTGATGGACCTCGAATTTATTATATTGACATCCTCTAAAGAACCTTTATCAATTCTTATGTTAGAATGATTTGACAACTCATTGCTTTCATTTTCCTTTACATCTGATTGCGTCATATACCATTGGGTTGATTCCTTCTTACTCAACTTTTGTTCCTCATTGATTTCTTCGCTTGGCCAAAGATCCACAGTGTATCTTGGAACACCATCAACGCCTGCCTTTGTGACCACTCCTATGTCCCATTTAGACTTTTCAACCACCCGCTTGACAAATACCTGCTATAAACCAATAATCCACACGTGTTTCTTCAGAATGATGGTTTAAAAAAGGCGATGAACACAAATGTACTCTTTCCATTTACTCTAACCATTTCTGAGTGGTGTAACATTGTAACAAAACACCATTTCTAATGGTCTTTTGTTGCATCTTTAGCTTTATTCCAAATTTATCATATATCGTTTTTAATTTTGCACATCAAAACACTTTACCGTTATCACATAAAATTTTATCCTCTTTCCTTTATAATCTCAGCACACTCAGTGGACTGTCGGCCTACCTCTCTCCAAATAGCAAACCAATTCTTTTAATTGGTTGTGTCTACTGCAATTCTCTTCCTATTATCCTGAACTTCCAATATACCCGTTTCCCATACTACAAGTGCAGAGTCGATTGCTCTACATTGTAAGCATTCTTTGACTACTTTTATGATTGCGGATTTTGGTGCTTCCAGATTTTCACTGTATAAAGTAAACCAATTTATCTATGCTGTACGGATTTCATTTACTGACAATGCCATACATTCCATTTCTGTATGAACTAATTCTCGACCTTTAAGAACCGACTCTAATTCAGCAAGTTTTATATGATTAAAATCTCTTTTCTTTCGAAGCCATGCATCATCTTGCACAACATTATTATGTAATTCTACTACTACACCTAGAGCTACACTTCTAGCGTCGCACCAAATTCCCCCATAATTTATCTTGTACACACGCTACATACCTTGCACAGGATCCGTCTGCTCCACCCGAATTTTTATCTCTTGAAAAAAACGATATCGCTTTATTTCCATCAGGATCTTTCCACCTTTCTCCTGTACAAATTCTTTTCACATAACTGCATGCCACCCTAAAAAATGCCCAACCAGCTTGCTACATATTAATAAAATGTCACCTTTGCTCATCTCATATCCTCTTTCTGGCCATTTCACTTTGTTACCTCTAGACCATATTAATTAACCGCTTTTCAGCCGTTGTACCCTTAAACCCAGAGCCCTTGTAACACTGATTGCTTCCGGAGATTTGGTTTCTAATCCAAAACTCCTTGCCAGCTTGTCCATTTCACAAATCTGATTATTAAAACAAATTTTCATTTAATTTAATTTATCACAAAGTTTAAAGCTATTTTGTATTATTTTAATTCCAAATTTTTCATAGAAAATTTCTCTGTTAAATTTCACATGGACTCAAATAGCATTTTTACCGTAATAGGTGAATAATGTTTTATAATTTACAACATAAATTTAATAATTTTTATACTTAGAGGTCATAGAAATGATCTAAATCTTCATGTTAGCCATAGTTTTTTTTGTTAAAATTGAGCTAAACAAATATTACAATAAATGTACAAACTGGAACATTAAATTAAACCTTTACTTGCTTAATTATTGAACACGAGGAGCAGGATCGAGAGTTAATTCCTATCGACAAATTATTAGTCCCTAACAGTCGTAAGTATATAAAACATACAAAGATTGCGTCCGATCCCAACAACTTTATATATTCACCTGCAACATTTATAAAGTTTCTTTTAAATGTCAATTTTATTTCATAAGGTCAGACAACGGATTTTAATTCTTAAGAACTTTGGAACGTATTTTCAAAATACATTTTAACTTCATTTATCTTCATTTCCTTTCAGATTATAAAACTAAATGTTGACTTAAGGTCTTTCAAAGAAATCTCTCTATATATAAAAAAGCTAAGGGTCCCCTCCATCCGAATTCTACTTTTTTATTTTTTATTTTTTTATTCTTTTGTACTTATCGTTCTATATTACTTTGAAACGGTTTATGCTATTATCTTTTATCATAGTTATGAAAACATTAATAAACTGAATCTTACTCCTGTCCAAGAATACCCTGGATATTTACTTTATCATTAACCCCACGTTCTAACGGGGTTGGTGAAGCGAAGCGAACAGGGGCAGAGACCCTAGTTTATATAAAGAGAATTAAAAATAAAAATAGGTCAGTAGTGAAAAATGTAAAATATTTTACTGAAAATATGTCCTAATATAATATCTATGAATATTCAAATTTAAATATTTTATTGCACATTTAGATCATGTCATTGACTTGGGCATTGAACCGGACATCATGGCTAAAACAATATGTTCAATTATTTATATGCTTCCGCAATTCAGAATAATAATAATATACGATATGCAGCACAGTTAAGTTTTATTAAATGATATTTATTTTTATTTATTGTTTTACTGAATTATTCTTAAATTATATTACTATTACTTGGTAAGGATTCTATAACAAAATTTCAGATTTTAAAAATAAATATATATTTTAATAATTTAACCGTTCATTTCATTGTGCATGAAATTCGCTACATACCTAAAAAAACTAAATAAAGCTTCATTAAAATTCACGGGAACTATAATTTCAGGCTGTTGCATTTTTACTACACTCTGTTGTTTAATTTTCATCCAAAAATCTGTCATATCTCTTCTAGCTAAATCCATCCCATGAATTGCATGAAACTTCCAATAACTCTCCTATATTGATATAGTATATGGTACACCGTATCCAAAATTTAAAACAATGTAGGTAGTTCTCACTGAAGCATAAAGCGAGAGTAAAACGTGTCATCACATAGCAGGACAATTGAATGCTTCAAACATAATCTGAGTCATTGTGAGTCATTGGATTCAGTGGCGCTTCAATAAGAAGAACTGGATGCTCTCCTGACACAATTCTCAATTCATTGTAAAATATAAGATGCAAGATCTTTTTCATATTATCCCAGTTAGTAACAATACCATGTTCAATGGGATATTTTAAGGGCAAAATAACTCTTTTGGATTGAGTTTCATACTTTATGTGCCTATCTTTCTGACTTATTCCAACCATAACGCCTCAATGACGGGTTTTCCCGACAATAGACGGGGATCAAGTAAAAAAGCCATTTACAGTCAATACAAAATGATTAAAACTCTTAAAAACATTTATTTTTCAAGATATTCTGTATATTAAATTGTAGTACAGTTAAGCATGTGAATGTTTGGCCTAAAGTTTGATATGTATACTCCAATTTCCTCATCAATGAACTTAATATTTGATCTATTTTTATATTTAATGTTAATAAACACAGAAAATCCTTACTCAGAGTTATGGCGCAGAAAACTATTTGATATTATTCATTGATGGAAATCCAAAATTGGTCAATAGTAACCTCTCTAGGCTTGATTTGTAAGTCATGATCAGTAGATCTAGTGCCTTTTTCTTCAACGAAAAACCGACATAATCAGCTGAAATGTCAATGAAAGGGATGCGAATGCAATTATATTGTTCGGTAGTTATTGAGGGAAAGTAATAAAACAGAAAATTTTGCAGAGTTGTTAAATGTTCCATTATTAGAGTGATTAAATCATAAAGAATCAGTTGGTCTTCTGCGCTAATTAAAGGAAATATCTCCAAACAGCCTGAACTAACTTTCTATACCAAATTACTATTTTTCCCTGTAAAGCTTTGGTCTTGTCTGTAGATGAAAGAACATTCCCGTTTTCATTTTGCATAGACTATTCAAGTGCTCAAACATTACAGTTAGATATTCCAATTTTGAAGCCCTTAATTCACATATAAAAATTTCAAGAAAACTACTTTTATTTACTGCTGATATACCAATTTTGTGGTGACGAACATAATTATATAATTAAGGAAAAATTGTGCGGCGTATGACTGTATTAAAAATTCCATTAATACTATTTTCTTTCAATTAAACACAATTAATATCAATTAATAAATAAATATTATTTAGCCACATATTGAACGCATATTTAGAATTTTACTATATATCACGTATAAATAAAAAATATAAAAAAATAAAACAATTTAAAAAAAACAAAAAAAAATTAAAATTGTTCAATGAATAGTAAAAGATTTTTTTTATTAAACTTGAATTTTTTTGTTTTTTTTATATATTGAATTTCCAATGTAAAATTTTGGTAAATCGATTTAATTATTGAGAATATCTTGTAAATTTTAGGAAAGATATAAAGAAATAAATACTTAAATAAACACGGTAAAGATTTTATTAATAAAAATCGCCATTCGTACATCTTTTTCACTATATAATTCGATAGCATCCCTATCATCATCATGAATGTAGGTAACCTGATGATGATAGTGGTGCTATCGAAATATATAGTAAAAAAGATATACGAATGGCGATAAAGAAATAAGATTAAAATTAAACAATTATAATAGACAAATTTTATTATTGTACATTTTGTTTCAATTTAATCTTGTTCTACTCAGACTTAATTGCAATCATCCTTGTTACTAAATTCTATTTAATTCTGTTTATTAATTATTTTAATTTTTAATCATTTTAGTCTACGACATTTACTCAACTCATAATTAATGACTTACTTCAATCATTTGATTTAATTATATTAGATTTCAAAGAAAAAACCTTGAAAGGTTTTTTTATGTATTCTGTATAAAATATAAATTTCTAAATGAATAATAATCCTGAAATTTTAGTTTAAAATCCTCTTTGGATTTTTAAATATTTTGCAATTATTTTTTGTTTAAAAAACATTAAAATAAATTAAATTCATACAAATAGGCAGTCATTACTGATAACTAACGAAATAAAAATTTAATTTTATAAAAATTACCAAAATTATTATTCCCCTTTTACCGTTGTCATTTTATTGTCAGGGTTGGCCTAAGAAGATTAAAACTAAAATAAAAATCACAGAATAAATCAATAAAAACATTAAATACAAAATAATATTTAAAGCTCAAAAATTAATTTTAAAAAATCAAAAATTTAAAAAGAAATATTTTGCGGGGGAACCTGGTATGGAGGATGCTAAATGATGAGACGAATTCAAATATAATAAAATCAATGGGATTCCTCATAAGAAAATATTAAAAGAAAACTTGTTTGGTGGGCGGACCTTTTTTAAGGAAACACCTGAGATGCACAAATTCCGCATTTCCTATCAAAAACTCATCTTTTCCAAATTTGCCAATAGGGGTTTGTGAAATAGTCATACCCTTAATTTATAATCACTTATTGAGTGGCAACAGGAAACTCTCCGGTCATTACTCACACAGTTTTCTGCTGACGATGTCTTCAACCTGGATGAAACAGGACTCTTCTGACAACTATTTCCGAACAAAACCATGTCTTTCAGGGGAGGCCAGTGTACAGGAGGAAAGAAAAATGGCAGTGAAAACTTTTCTTTTTCCAAAAGACCCAGTGCCTGCAAGAACAAGGAGATCCCGGTCGAATAAAAGGCGAACTCTAAGGCATGAATGACTACGAAGCTTTTCGATAAAATATTGCGTGCGTGGGACGGAAAGCTTAGCCAATAGGGACGTAGAGTCCTGGTTTGTCTTGATAACTTTGCTGGCCACCTTCCGAACTCAAGCTGAACAACATTCAACTAATCTTTTTTCCAACCAACATGACAGCCAAATCGCAACCAATGGATCAAGAAATTATAGAAAACCTCAAACGCCACTACAAGAAGTTCCTACTGTATCACCGACTTGAGACCATGGATGAAGAAAAGGAGTTTAAGTTTACGTTGCTTGACGTTTTACATGTCGCCCGACGTGCTTTGGTTGCATGTCAGCAAGTCGGCGATTAGAAAATGTTTCGCGAAGGCTAAGTTTATTGAAGAGGAGATCCAAACTAAGGTACAGAATGCGGAGCTGCTCGATATCTGAAAAGCTCTGCCTGCCGAGGAAAAGATGCACGAGAACGAGGAGATCGAGCTGTCTGACTTTCTCAAAACTGGTGAGCACCTCGCGACTGGTGGGACTTTGCGGAGGAGATGCTATGGGGTGAAGAGTCGATGGGAAGCAAGGATGAAGAAAATAACTGTGAGGAGGAAGTCTTTTCATTTGAGGAAGGTCAGCGCGCTTGGAGCACCGTACGGAAGTTCATTCACCAAAAATGATGCAAGTGAGGTGTGATACAAGTAAGTAACTTGAGAAAATAAATCTATTTTTACAAACCCTCGTTACTATGCCACTCTTGCTCCATCCGGACAGGTGGCATAGTAACGAGATTTGACTGTAATTGGATTCCCTAGTTACAAGTTATTATTATCAATTATTATTCTCGGAGTTCTCTAGTGACCTTGGGTATCACCCATAATTAACAATTTTCCAATAATATATAAATTTATTGATACCAAATTTTAACAACAATTTTTGTTTCATTTCTACTCATATAATTTCTATGAATATAACACTCAAACATAGCCTTAAGTTGATTAAAACTGAAACAAAGAAAAACACCAATTAAAAACACCAAAATCGAGAAACATAAAAATACATTTAATATAAATAACAAATGCAAGAAGTATATCACGAAGTAAACATAAATATAAACATAAATAGTAGTGAGAAGTGAGGAGTATAAACCAAGCCAAATATACAGTATTACGTAACATTTATAGGGGTACCCTAGGGGGGTGGTATGGTGTTACATAATTTTGCAAAATTACGTAATCACATATAAAATGACGTAATTATATTTTTGGTTACGTAATAAGTGATTTTTTAAATGTACATCATAATTGACCCCCTTATGTAATAATTGACCTTTGACCTCTTACATCATAACTAACCTTTGACCTCTTATATAATAATTATACTTCATTAGAGTAGTGAGGAGTATAAACCAAGCCAAATATCCCTGGAAAAAATTCAATACATTTTGATAGAGTAGTGAGAAGTGAGGAGTATAAACCAAGCCAAATATACAGTATTACGTAATATTAGTATGGGTACCCTAGGGGGTGGTGGTATGGTGTTACATAATTCTGTATAATTTTATTATAGATATATATTTATTGAATTATAAACATATATAAGAAAAAGTCATACATACATTTTTGAACCCGAGTACTATAATGATGACAATGAATGTGATGAACACTCGGTTATAATTCACACACAGATAATAATAATAATAATAATAATAATAATAATAATAATAATAATAATAATAATAATAATAATAATAATAATAATAATAATAATAATAATAATAATAATAATAATAATAATAATAATAATAATAATAATAATAATAATAATAATAATAATAATAATAATAATAATAATAATAATAATAATAATAATAATAATAATAATAATAATAATAATAATAATAATAAAACCTTTTAATAACTAAAAAATTCGCAACAATAAAAACTTTGACTATTTCACAATAAAATAGTCTAAAGAATACTTTACAATAACAACGTAAAATAAATGATACAAATAAGAACTAAAACAATAATTATATTAAATAAAATTTTATTTCAATACAAAATTTATTCAAGAACATATTGATGTTCCCTTTCATATGGAAAGTGTGGGTGACCATAATCATCATTTGGGAAATATGGTTGAACGTATTGATCATTTTCTTCGTCCGGATCACTAACTTCAGCATTGTTACTATGACCCATAACCGTGTTAACTATTTTATAATGACCATATGCTACACTTTCATTTTTATTTACCCAATGCCTCTTATCATCATTATTAGTTAGGGCTAATTTTATATTTTTATTGTGAATAACTGATGATTTTTACTTACTATTCGAGATTGTGGTACTGAAATCATCGAATTATTATGATAACAATCAAGGCACGATTGATGTTTTAAGTCGGTACCCTTCAATGTTATTCCCTTAGCCTTGTTGCTCTCTTTATCACCCAAAAGGCTATAGCATTTAGGCCTTAAAAACACCCATTCCTTATATCTACCCCCTTTATTTTTATCTTTGAATTTACCAATGACGGAATCAAGAGCTCTTGAATATAATTCATGAGATGAATCATAATTCGATGTATCCAGCATGTTATCTCTTACCATAGCTGGTAAAAGCACATCTAATTTGCATCCTTTAACCTCTAAAAAGAAGGAATCAGTGTCACCTGCAATAATATTGATTTCACAGCTAAAATCATCTCGATATTTTTGTAAATCAATATATTGCAACTGATACATACGTAATTTGGATAGATCCAGTACAGATTGACCAATGTAACTAGGTCTATCCAAACACACTGAATCCTTATTTAATAGAACGGCTATTAAGTCATGATCTATTTTATAAGTCTTTTTAAATGTGGGTTTAGAGGAATAAGTAATCAGTTTAGAAGCTAAGTTACACAATCTCAAGTTCAATCGTTTCTTCAAATTTCGACTGTATTTCCATATAAACTATTGTTAAGAAGCTTAAAATAGTTTTTATCAAGAGTATTTGTTGACACAGCTCGAAGTTGGGTGTTTGTGTCAATGTAATTTTTGAATATAGTAGACTGATGAAATTTGATAGCCCTGTGAATTTGAGTAACTTTTACTCCAAGAGAAAGATAAAGTTGTAGAAGTTTCCAATGAAGAACATAGTTCTTCTTGGGTAAATGTGTAAGCATCAACTTCTCCACTTTAGATCCTGGAGCACACATTTTTTCAGCTGCAACCGGAAAATCATTAAGTTTATCGTGAATAGATGTTGGAATATCTAGATCCACTTCCATAGTATACCCATATGAAAGTGAATCTAGATCAATAGATTCACAGTCTTTTAATAAATTAATTAATTCAGGCTCATCCGTCACCCAAGAAAATTCACCCCTAGGTAGTTTTTGGCTAAGAGCCCAGCCGTACAAATTATTAATATCGATATATAGAAGTTCAGTATTTTCATTTGTATTAACATAATGTTTGTTTACAAATGTCAACCCCCCTCTTATACCACCCTCAAAGAAATTAAACATCTCCATGTCTTGAATCAACTCGATGGGTTCGTCTAAAGTCATCAGAGCTGAATTCCAAGACATACCGGGAATGCCCAAGAAGTTTAAAGGTTCAAGACGATTATGAGCTAAAGATTTATTTCGAAACTGCTGGAAAAAGTCAGCTAAAAGAAAGACATCTAGTTTTAGATAGACCATCATATAATCACAAAGGTTATTACAGTTGGTTTCCCTCCATATAATTTCAGCCATAGAATATTCGTCTTCAGTAACACCATCCCAAATTGGCGGTAATTGGGGAGTTGACTGAAGCACTTCAAGACTAGTGGCAAAATTATATGGGAAAATTCCTTTATTATTAACAATGGTTCCCCTAAATTCTGATCGTGTTATCGGTAAATTAGTAAGAGTTTTAACAGCGTCATCTAACGAACTATTAATAAATTGGCAGGAATCGATAAATTTAATATTTAAACCACCTATTCTCGCAGATAATGTTAAGAACTTTTCAGTTGTCGTTGGAATGCATGAAATATTCCAAGATTTAAAGCTACTCAATCCGTATTTGAGGATATGATGAAGATCATACCCTCGCAAGTTATGGAAAACAATTGGAAATTCATATCTTATTTGACGAGAATTATTACAAGTTGAACAAGCTGCTCCCAAATATTTACCAGTAAAGTGATCATGATCTTTAGTCGGGTTTACTAAAGTTTTCTTGCAAAGATAACACATAACTGCGGAAGAAAAAGAAATAAGGTCAGCATCTGTAAAAATAATTTTCTTTTTCGAATTTTTATAAAAATAAGGTAAAACTGTTTTCATACCAATTTTTTCAATCTCTTTAAGGAAACTAACAATACAATCTAACCCTAAAAAACTTTTATATAATTTAGTCCCTGTGAAATTATTTATTAGCAAAAGACCTGCAGAAATCGGCAAGTGCCTTTGAAAATATCTATTATCAGTAGGTAAGATAGCCTCAAAGTCAGCGTAAACCACAAAAGGGGGAGTAACTGTTTTAGACCAATCATTAAAATATAAATTCTTATTTAATGGTAAAGTATATAAAGTTGTTCCTAATTGATTTTTCTCACATAAACCTTTATGTTTATCTAAAGATTCAAGTGTACGGAAGCCATTTAAACAGCGATTACACCACAGACTTTGAATTCGAGTACTAGTAACAGTAGAATCACGACAATTTAAAAGTCTATCAAGATTAGTGACTCCTATATAATGAAAAGAATCACTGCTTTCCAACAAAATTAAATTAATCGGTCTTCCGCCTACAACTTTCGATCTATGTATGATGTCAACATAAGGATGTTTTAATACTTCAGAATTATTTAAAATATCCACTAAAGCATCCTCATCGTATGCAAGAACATTAATCGAAAGCCCTGGATTTTTATCTTCAAATTTAGGTATATTACAGAGACGCATCGGTAAGTCAGAAGGATCAAAGACTAGATCAGACAAATTATAATTACTAATTCGATTTCTATGATTGCCATCAACGTCATCGTATTTCAAAATAGCCAAAATGCTATAGATGAAACACAAATCATCCGTATTGTTAATATTTATTACGCAATGTTTATTTAATAATGATTTAGGAGTTGGTAGAGAACCCCTCCCACTCAATCTACTTATTTGAGAAAATTTTATAATAACAAAATGTATTTCTTTAATTTTATTAATAATCCAATTACTTCTCTTTTCATTAATTAAAGTAATTTTCTCATTGAGAATAGCAATACCTTCATCTAAAAAGGTATCACTCATGGGTCTTGCAGAATTTGAAATGACGAAAGATTGAAATTCTCCATCTTTTTCAAATTCCACTTCTATACAAAATTGAATCTTTACAGAACCCATTTCTCTGGTAACGTTATTAAATTTATTAATTAAGGGCGTGGGTACGGTTAAAGAATTTAAATTTAAATTTTCAACCATCATTTTAACTATGGCATGTGATTTACGTAAATCATAATTTACAACCGGTTCTAATGATCCACCATATTGTATCGTACTATCATTAATTATTTCGGCATCAGAGTCAGATAGAGTTATTATATCAACTCCATTTTGAGAGTCAGATAGAAAATCTATATCCACATCATTTTCAAAATCAGGAAGAGTTACCATATTATTTAAAACTACATCATCGTCTTCAGAATCCGAGAGAATAATAATTTGATCATTATTATTTAAATTTTTAATTTTAGATGGACGAGGGTTACTTATAGGCAAATCAGATTCCTTTTATTAATTGAGAAATTATTTGGTAATTTAAAAATTTGTTTTTTCTTCAAAAGATTAAATCGATTAAATGACCTTTATGTTGATCATAAAAGTTAGAATAATTTAATTTTTCAGTGGAATTACAAATGGGGCAAACAAAATAAATAACACGGTTATGGGGTTGGCCATAGTATTTTTCCATAGTTTTATGACAATCATTGTCATGAAAGGAAGAATTACAAAACTTTGGATATAAGATACCTAAGTTTCAAAAGAAATTATCAAAGGATTGCATTATAAATAAAAATGAATATATGAAAATGAATATATGAACATCACAAATTGATTATTAGAAATAAATATTTAAAAAATCAAAAATACTATACACACACATAAAATCTTTCATCCAATAAAATTAAAATGATTTGTTAAAAAGAATCTAATTGGTCAACTCGATTTTTAAAATTAATATATATACTGAGTGCATGAAATTATTATATTTAATGATGCAACAATATAAAAGTAATTTTATTATCATTATCTAGTATTGCTTAATCATTATTCTAGAAAGTTCAGTGAAAAAGATGGAGAAACAAGTAAATTCAGATATAATAAAGTTAATTCTACAGGAAAATTCAACATCGGCAGTTAATCTTATTAGAAAATCTCCTGTTCAGTTCCTACAATATTCTATGGAATATTTAAAATACCCAATAACTTATTCATTTAAAGTAAATATATTTATATCATTTAATCAAATATTAATTAAATTTTTTATTAGGAACCTGTAACTTTGAAACAGAGTTTATATAATATACAAGTAGGTAACATTGGAGATATCGATAGAAAAAATATTTTAGAATTATTGTTGGCTATCAATAAAAATATTCAATTCAATGAAAACTTTACATTTATGAATTGTGATAAAGATTATGCTTTAGAAAATATTAAAAAAGAAAATGAAAATTCACATTTTATGATAAAAATTCAAATTCAGGGTTTTAAAGAAGGAAAAGAAACAATCAGCCCTATATGGAAAATAATTGATACTAATATATTATAAGTCTTTATTTGTTTCTTATGTTATGGTATACATTATAATTTAATTAAAAATATTGCATTTAAAAATTTTCTTTTTATTGATAAATTTAAATTGATTTAAAATAATTAAATTTAAATAAAATCATAAATTATTATTATCTAATAAATTCAAAATTGTTTTAATTTTTACTTTGAGTAAATTAATTTAAATTCAAATTTGTAAAATAAATTAAAATGAAATATAATATTTAAATTAATATTAATTTAATTAAAATGAAAATATCTTTAAATACTAAAAATATATATAATACTTACATTTTATCATGTTTGCATTAATTTTCTTGGAATTATTTGAGTTGTTGTAATTGTTGTTGTTGCAATTCATTACCTAGAAAACATTATAAGAGAATTATTAATTAATTAATTACATAAAACTTACAAAAGTTTGGGTATTGATAAAAGTGACTTTTAAATGAATTGTTTTCATTTATATACTACATATTACATAACAATGATTCAATAAAATAGTAACCAATAAAATTCAAGAAACCAAACACGTAATCACATACCATTAAATTATATTTACTAGTAGGATGACATAAAAAATTACAAACTAACAAGATAATATTTATTTGATTAAATTTTCTTATATTCAAAGATCTTTCATTGACTTCAACCACGCTAAACAATGTTGCCCACATGTTTTTGTCAATGGACTTTGATAGCGAATTTTATTATATTCAATTGGCATTAACAATGATTGAAGTTTTGATATTAATAGAGGAGGATAATAAAACCCCATGGGATAAATGCATATATTTTTTCCGGTTCACATAAACTGCGAGCCAATGCTCTCCCTTGAGATTACAAGATTGAGTATTTACAATTAAAGCCTTGTTTACATCAATATATGGTATTTTATCTAATGGAAAAACTCCAAGAAATTCAGCTCCGAACAATCTTCGACCTATGTATTCAATCTGAATAGAACTATTATCAATAAATTAAAGTAATAAAAATGAAATTCTTACTTCATTTTTAATAATTATTGTTTCCTAATTTGGTTTATAGTTCAAGCCAATCATTTTCAAACTTTATTTACACTAGTACTGTACGATTGGATGTAATTTGAATCTCTTTTTCAAAGACGCCATAAACTATTACAGAAATTGATTCTGTTAGAGGTGTTCCAAATTTAATATCAAGTCTTAAATTTCCTTGCTGTGGCAATTGACTTTGATTAAGATCAAAGTCTGGAGCCAATACAAATGTAAAGAATGGATACTTTTCTTTAAAGTCAGACATACTAATTCCACAATTAATATTCTTATTAAGGTAACCCATGTTTCTAATTATCGACTGCATATAACTTGTACTATAATTATCATTTTCAAAATCTTGACTATATTTTTCACGATAGTCGCTTCCTTTCAATAAAGTTATTGATTTTACATTATTGTGTTCGTACATTGAATAAGAATTTGTTAGTGATCCATTATTTCTTTTATTTCTTTGAAATGTTACAAGGATAAAATTTGGTAATCGCCGATCACCAAAGATTTGTTCTTTATAAAAAGAAGAAGATCCAGTAGGTAACGAAAATTCGACAACTTCCTTGCTTCTCAAAGGATAAATTGCATTTCTTGAAGCAAGTCCAATTTGATGACCAGCTAAAACGGATGGTTCAACTCGAACTCTTCTTACCATTAATTTTGCATCTAATAATTCAATTTTAGGTTCTACTTTTGTACATGTTAAACTATGTGATGGACTTGATCTCGTCAATTTAATTTGGACACTAACACCAGGTAATAAATATTTTGGTTGATCCATAAAATCAAATTGTATTGGTGAACATAATGAAAATGGTTTAGATTTTGCAATCCACGCTTTTCTTATATTATCATCTTCACTGTACCCCATACCTTCTAAACATGTACGTTTTGTATCATGATTGTAATTTAATATGGTTTCGATTAATGCTTTATGAGCAAATGTATCATTTCCTCCTTCAACTTTAATAAAATTAAAAATTAATTCAGCTTCTTTAAAAAGAGTTTGGAAAAAGAAATTGTTTGCAGTTACAACAGAATCATCAGAAATATTTTCACCTACATTATTTACAACTTTCAACTGAAGATAAAGTAAAGTATCATTCAAATCTAAATATTCGGTTTGAGATCCGTTAATATAAAATGGAATTGAAGAGGTACCAGCATCCGTAATTGAATTCGTTGGATAAATATCTTCAAATGAACCATGTTCAATTACTGCTTGAGGTGATGGTCTATCAAAAATACATAATTCAGATTTTGCACTAATCATTTTTCGAATATAGTTCCAAAGCCTTTCATTCTTTTGTTTATATGCTTCTTTAATGTTTTTCTGCGTTTAATCATTCCACCTTTTTGTTCATTCTCTTGTTTATTAAAAACATCAGATACTTTATTAATTACAGCAGGCAAATGTTGAATTACATCAGGTAGTGAATGTTTAATTTCAGATAAAACATTTGATTTTAAAGCAGGTAGAATTTTTGAATTGTTATTTATTACATCATGTGCAGTTTTCATACCAAAATTACCTATGCGTCTAAGAATTGGTAAAGCAAATCGACCTATTGTTTTTAACCAACCTGTTCCATATTGTTTACCAACAAAATATGGTAAATCTCCACCAGATTGACTATTACTATAAAAGTTTACAATATCAGGATTATTCATTTATTTTACGAAAATGTAGTGTTAAATGTGTTTTGGTGTCTTTTGAAAATTTAACTAAATTTCCATTATCGTTGCGAATATTAATTTCAATGTTGTTTATAGATGAAGATGAAATTGGAAGGTACATTGGGTTCTTTATTTCTAACTGTACTACCTCTCCCTGTTCATATCTTTTAATCCATATCGATTTTAATAGAGGAACTCTTACATCACCAACATTTATTGGTTCAATGATATTAGAATAAATAAACATTTGTTGATGAATTTTAAATATTTTTGGTATTTTCACACCAACAAAGTCTTTTCATTATAAGTTTGATTCTTTAATCCTAAAGCTTTTGTTAATTTTTGATCAAAGGTGATATTTGAAATATCATCTACAAGTGTTATTTTTACCAATTCTTGATTTTGAAGATTTATTTCTTTAAATGGAGATGGATTAATTGTCATTAAATACCCTCGCAACTCTGATAAAGTAGTTAAGAATAATTCATCTTCAAAATAATGTTCGAATTTTGTCTTGATATCGTAATTTATAGTTATCGCAATTTGTTCAATGATATTATTTTCAGTAAATTTAGGTAATTTAATTCGACAATGGTCAGTTTTGCTAATGATTGATATGGTTTTTAATTCAAACTTAGATGCATGTTTGGTGTCAAGAAATGATATTTTAAATGGAACATGTGGACAAACTATCACTAAGTTTTCATATCTTTCCAAGAACACATCAACATCTGGATTATATGTAGAATTTAAAATTTCTAAGATTTTGTTTTGATTATCAATTTTCAAGTATTTAGTTTCTTCGCATGATTTTTTAAATTCGTATTGTACCCATGAATTACTGTAATACGGAAAATGATTATACACAAATGTAAAATCAATCAAAGCTACTTCCCACTTCCCATTCAAATAAATTGGGTTTTGAAATTCAACTTTAAAATTACTAGCATTATTATCAGGATAAATAAGAGGACAACTATTACTAGGTAAAATCATATAAAACTGGTTTTCCTTCATAATATTTATTTAATCAATTGGTTTTCAGATATCCAGCTAGGATGTTTATAACCATGCCATTTCACATAGTATTGTTTATATTTCCCGTCCGATTTAGTTTTTAAAATCTCTTGAATTCTGAAGATTGTGGGTGATGGAATGACTTGTAGTTCTGGTTCGTAGAATTTGCCACTGACTTGATCGTTTTCATTATCTGTAATGAAGTACATGACCGGATTTTGATTAGTATCTATTTTCGATATTTTGAAAACTTCATCACTCCAATTGTTATCAAAATTCTTGATGAATGGAGAAGCACTGATTTTACTTATTCTAACATGGTCTCCTACTTTATATTTCGGCTTTTTTGTTTTTGATTTATCTTGTTGTGATATCCAAGTATCAATATTATTTGTTGAATAAATATCGATTGGTCTCATTCCATTTATTCCTCTATGAGGTGAAAAATTGTAACTGTAAATTATTTTCGACAATACATTTATCCACGTTTTATTGCCTTGATATACAAAATATTTTTTCAAACGATCTCTTAAAGTACGATTGAATCTTTCCACGTGCGCTGCTTTATATTGTGAAAATACTGAGTAATGATTTATTCCTTTGATAATTTCTTTAACTTTGCTATTATAAAATTCTTTACCTAAATTTAAAATTAATTAAAATTATTTAATTTATAATTTTACCCAAATCTGTTTGTAAATTACGAGGCTGTCCGTCAGCAAATAATGTTTTTAATGCATCAGCCATTTCATTAGCTGATTTAGATTTTGTTGGGATAGCACGAGCGTATCTACTAAATACATCAATACATGTCAAAATATATTTGTATCCTTTATTAATTTTTGAAAATGGAATCATTTCCATTAAATCCATTTGCCATAAATCATTAACACCAAATGTTTTATAAGATCTCGTGGGGAATCTTTTTAACATTGGTTTATTTAGACTGTAGGCCAATTGATTAGATAACCATTTTTGAGTTTCTTTCTTTGATTTATTTACTCTTTTTGCAAGTTTTTCTACACCACCAAAACCAACTGGATCTTTCGGGTTTGTCCAAATCGTTTTGAGTTTTTTCTCTAATATTTTCTTCTTTGATTTGACCTTTTTGGAAAATTTTTCCTTCATTATTACAACATGATGTTAATATATTTAAATCTAAATTATGTTTATCCGGTAATGAATTCTTAGCACCCATTATGATATTATATTTTAAGAATTTAATGACGAAATTGTGTTTATAGCCGATAATACAATTGGAATTAATGTACCTAAAAATCCGCCTTGTTGTTTATACATTATTTTTCTCATTAGATTTCGATTTTTTGTGTTAACTAATGATAAAAGAGATTTCTTATGTCTTTTTAATACAAACCTTTTAGCTTTACTAATATTTACATTACCACGAACTATGTTAACAATTGCTTCGAGTAAATCATCAATAACAAATGATGGAAAAGCTTGTAATATACTCGTCCTTTTATTATTTGGAGCCTTTAGCAAGGCGTTAAAATATGGTAAGCTACGTTGTAATTTCATTGTCAATGATGTATTTTATTAATTAATTTGTTTATAATTTAATCCAACTCTTCTTTTTCATTGATTTTTTAGTCTTATTTATAGTTTTTTCTTTCCGTTTAGTATTTCTTTTGTTTTCTTTCTGCTTTGTAACTTTTTCACGTTGAACTATAGTAGGTAGTTAGTAGCCCGCTGCAACAATTACCCCCCCCCCCCCCGGGGGGGGGGGTTAAATTGTTGCACGATTTTTTTTGTTGCACGATTTTTTTTGTTGCACGATTTTATTACGCAATTGTTCCACACTATAGTCTCGATGGTCCTGGGATTTTCAATACAAAAATTTTTTTTTTTCTATACAAAAACGATGGGCCTGGGATTTTCAATACAAAAAATTTTTTTTCTATACAAAAAGGCGGTCTTCAATAAAAAAGCCAAGGATTTATCAGACTATAGTAAGGGGGTCTCGATGGTCCTGGGATTTTCAATACAAAAAATTTTTTTTTCAATACAAAAACGATGGTCCTGGGATTTTCAATACAAAAAATTTTTTTCTATACAAAAATCCGACTACCACTAAAAAAGCATGGAATTTTCAGACTATAGTGAGGTGGGTCTCGATGGTCCTGGGATTTTCAATACAAAAATCCGACTACCACTAAAAAAGCCAAGGATTATTCACACTATAGTGAGGGGGTCTTGATGGTCCTAGGATTTTCAATACAAATAAAATTTTTTCTATACAAAAAATCCGACTACCAGTAAAAAAGCATGGTAATTTAAGGTCTCAGGATATTTTCAATAGAAAAAGACAGTCTTCAATAAAAAAGCATGGTAATTTAAGGTCTCAGGATATTTTCAATACAAAAATCCGACTACCACTAAAAAAGCATGGATTTTTCTAGGTCAATTCAGGTGGGTCTCCTTGGTCCTGAGAATTTCAATAGAAAAAGGCGGTCTTCAATTAAAAAGAGTGGTAATTTAAGGTCTCAGGATATTTTCAATACAAAAATCCGATTATCACTAAAAAGCATGGATTTTTCTAGGTCAATTTAGGTGGGTCTCCTTGGTCCTGAGAAAAAGGTGGTCTACACTAAAAAATCGTGGTAAATTTTTAAATTAAAGTAAATAATGGGTCTAAGAATTGAATTACAGTAAATTATGGTTCTAAAAATTAAATTACTGTAAATTATGGGTCTAAAAATTTAGAATTACAGTAAATTATGGTCCAAATTTTAAAATTACAGTAAATTATGGTCCAAATTTTTGAATTAAAGTAAATTATGGGCTCAGATTTTTGAATTAAAGTAAATTATGGGCTCAAATAACTAAATTAAGGTTCAAATTTTTAAATTAAAGTAAATAATGGTTCTAAAAATTTAATTACAGTTAATTATGGTTCTAATAAAATTAAATTAAAGTAAATTTTGGTTCTAAAAATTAAATTACAGTAAATTATGGTCCAAATTTTTCAATTACATTAATAATGGTCCAAATTTTCAATTACAGTAAATTATGGATCTAAAATTTCAATTACAGTTAATTATGGTTCTAAAAAATTAAATTAAAGTAAAGTATGGTTCAAATTTTTAAATTAAAGTAATGAATGGGCTCAAATAACTAAATTATGGTTCTAAAAATTAAATTAAAGTTAATTAAGGTCCAAATTTTAAAATTAAGTAATCAATGGTCAAAAATTTTAAATTAAAGTTAAATAAGTAAATTAAAGTAATAATTTTTAAATAAGTAATGTAATAAGTAAATTAAAGTAAGATTTTAAAATTTATTAACAAAAAGTTGAAATAATAGAAGGTGTTTGAGAATTGAAATTTTTAATGAAAATTTTTATGAAATAATTTTTTAAGTAATTTTTAATAGAAATTTTTATGGAATAATTTTTTAAGTTAATTTTTAATGGAAATTTTTATGAAATATTTTTCAATGATAATTTTAGATGGAAATTTTTAAGATAATTTTTAATGAAAATTTCTATGAAATATTTTTCAAAGACAAATTTTAATAATAATTCAACAACAAACCAACAACTTAGTACCAACAACCAGTAACTTATGAACATGTATTAACAATCAGATACCTACAACTAGTTACTAACAACCTGCTACCAAGTACTTACAATCAGTTACCTGCTACCAAATACTTTCAACATGATACCTACGTACTAAATAACTCTCAAACAACCAGATACTTACAACCAATTACCAGATACCAAGTACCTACAACTAGTTACTAACAACTAGTTACCTGATACTAAGTACCTACAACCATCTAACAAGTACTAACAACCAAAAACAAGCAACCAACTAGGTACCAAGTACTAACAACCGACAACAACCAGCTAACAACTAACTACTACCTACAACCACATACTAACAACTAGTTACCAGATACCAACTACTCACAGCCGTCAACAACCAGGTACTAAGCATTATTAACCAACTACTAAGTACCAACAACAACTAACTACCAACTACTAAGTACCTACAACCACCTACCTATTAACTAGCTACAACCACCTACCAACTAGCTACCACCTACCCATTAACTAGTTACAACCAGCTAACTAGGTACTAGATACCAAGTACTAACAATCAGTTACCTGCTACTAAGTACCAACAACCACCTACCAAGTACATACAACCAAGTACTAAGCATCATTAACCAACTACTAAGTACCTACAACCGACTAGCTACCACCTACCAAGTACCACCAACAACGAGATACCTACAACTAGATACTAGCAACTAGTTACCAGATACCTACTACTCACAGCCGTCAACAACCAGGTACTAAGCATCATCAACCAAGTACTAAGCATCATCAACCAAGTAATAACAACTACATACCTAGTACTTACAACCAGATGACCACATGAAATTATTGGTTAAATAAGTAAATTAATGTCTAATTTTAAAATTAAGTAATCAATGGTCTAAAATATTAAAGTTAAAGTCAATTTAAGATGAAAGTTTTCTGGGATTTTCAATGTTAATTTTAGATGCAAATCTTCGTCAATCAATCAATGACCACATGAAATTATTAGTTAAATATGAAAATAAGGGTTATAATTAGTTGTTTAGTAAATTATGGTGTAAAATTAAGAAATAAAGAATAATTAGGTAAATTAAGGATAAATTAAGGAAAATTAAGGTTCAAAATTTAAAATTAAGTAACCAATGGTTCAAATTTTAAATTAAAGCTAAATAAGTAAGTTAAAGTAAGATTTTTAAATTTATTATCAAAAGATTGAATAACCACCAACTTTTTTGAGAAATGTAATTTTTAATGAAAATTTAAATGGAAATTTTTTTTAAGTTAATTTTAAATGTAAAATTTTTTAAGTTAATTTTAATGAAATAATTTTTTAAGTTAATTTTTAATGGAAATTTTAATGGAATAATAATAATAATAATAATAATAATAATAATAATAATAATTCAACAGTTCCCAACAATCGGTTACTAAATATTTTTAACTAGATGCTAACAAATACTTTGAACATGATACCACGTACTAACTAACTCTCAAACAACCAGATACCTACAACTAGTTACTAACAACCAACTAAGTATTCTTTATTGTATTTTATGAAATGTTTTTAAATTAATTTTTTATCTGTCTTTAAAAATATGTTTAATTACAATCAATAGAAAACCTTTTCAAAATGTCTAAATTTAACAAACATGTTGACTTTCATCAAAAAACCACAACTCAATCACTTTAAAACACCACGTGAAATTCAAAATAATTTAAATTACAATGAAATACTAATGAATTCTAATTTACAAAAACATCTTCTTTTAAATGATAACTACTGACTTATTATTGCAAAGTAAAAATCACATTCAATAAATACTTATTGTTGATCAGTTTTATTATATATACTCTGAGTTTATCCGACAGGATGTTTTGACCCCCTAAGGTGTACTGGTCGTAAGGGTACTGGTCGTAAGGGTATTAGTCGTAAAGGTACTGGTCGTAAGGCTATTGGTAACACTCAACCACCACCTACTCATTAATTAACTACCATGTACTAACAACCAGGTCTCAAACAACTAAATACTAAACACTTACAACCCACAACAACCAGCTACTAAGCATTATCAACCTACAACTATATAACAACACTGTACCAGCTACCAAATACAAGATACCAAGTACCAACAATCAGGTACAAAAATTTATTAAAGAAAAATAACATAACATAACTAGTATGTTAGTAACAATATAACAGGCAAGCTGTTATATGGAATTGAATCTTCTAGAGTGCTCTATTTAGGGATGCTGGCACTATCATCCGTTCTCTGAATCTTTTCTTGGGTATGTTATTGGAAGAATCCTCTGTGGTTCTCATATGTCTTTCTGGAGCCCTTTATCACTCTCTCGATCATTTTGGTCTTCACTGGCTCATACTCTTCATATTTAATTCCGAGTTTTCTGAATATGTCTCCGTTTCTTTTGTCCCATGTTCCTAGGGAGCATACTACGAATGTTTCGACTGATGTGTAAATATTTGTTGCTTCATTTATATCTTGAGCAAGCTTTCTATATTTATTCTGGTTTTTTGATCTTGATGCCTCTATTGTTGTTATGTCATCGAATGGGCATTTTATGTCTATGATCATGATGTGTTGTTTCATTCGGACTACAATGTCTGGTTTTAACATTTCTTTCGCCTCCTTTGGTCTCTTTTCCACTTCATAACTTAGCTCTTTCTTCTTTAAAATCTCTTCAAGCGCTTTCTGGACCTCATTGTGTTTATTGGTTCGCATTCTTGTTCCTCTGACGCACATATTCAGGACATGGATTGATGATTCATGTGGGTTATCACAGTTCCTGCATTTTGTACTTCCCAGTCTGCCTCCTTGGTTGGACTGTTTCATGTTGATGTCTAGCATGTTTGCTCTTGCTTTGATAAGGAATCTCCATTCAAAGTCCTTTAGGTTCTTTGGCATTTTCCACTCAGTGAATTCAGATTGTGGTAGCCTTAGGATATGTCCTTGACAGTTTGCCAATTTCCATTTCTGGAAGTATGCATTACGGATCATATAATGTAGTTTCTTTGAGGCTTCGTCTAAGAAGGAGGGAAGACTTCCTCTGGTTTTTCCTGATTACTGGAGATGATGTTGCATCCAGTACCGATATTTCGTATTATGAATGTTAGTCTTACATCGTGATCACTATACAATTGAGCAATTGCATTTCTCACTCTATCTATCCAGGATTTTTTGGCAGAATTTGTTCTTTTATGGTCATATGTTCCATCCAACCATTTTAATGCATCTGATAATGTGGTGATGGTAGTATCTGTTCTTGTCTCGGCTACATCTATTAATTCCTCTGATAATATATTCACTATTGCCGAGTGGCTGCTGTTTATTAGCTTTAGGAAACGAACGATTCGTTTGGATCATTTGTTCGTCTACTATTTTGGTAATGCCAATACCTCCTTTTTCAGTGGGGGAATAGAAGATTGCGTCCATCAGAGGGCTTTTATGTTGTAAGTCTAGCACCTCTTTATCCTTTATCATCATTCTTATCTTGTCATCATATTTTCCAGCTTCGCTTTTAGCTATTTCTTCGGCTTGTAAAATGAAAATGAATTTTGAATGGCAGAAGATGTTGTATGCCTCGATCTTTTGGTGAGCTCTTAATGAAGATTTGAAGATATTGGTTGCCTTTTCTTCAACTTCTTTGAAAATTTCATTAAGATCGTTTTTCTTTGTATTTCCAACTGTGACACCTAGGTATGTGTACAGATTTTCCTCATTTATCAGTTTGAGCTTTGTTCCATTCAGAAATATGTTATTTTCCCATCCAATACCATCTTTTTTATTTAGGTAATAACCGCACTTTTCTGGTTTAAATATTAGGTGAGCCAATTTAGCTTGTTCCACGATTATGTCAAGCATTTCTTGGATTAGGTGATGTTGTGGTGCCATAAGTACGAGATCGTCTGCATATGCCAAAATGCTTATTTTTTCTCCGGCTAATTCGACTCCTTTCCCACTATTTATTGCAGCTTGTATTAGATATTCAATACAGAGGCTGAAGATGGTCATAGATAGTGGGCATCCTTGTCTAACACCTTTCTCTTGTTTGATTTGGCTTGATCTGGTGTCCCCACTTTGATATATAGTGTGACAATCCTTGTAGCATTCTTGTAGTAGGCTTATGGTATTCTTATTTAGGCCTTTTTGTTCTAAAGTATGCCAGATCACTTCGTGTGGAATGCTGCCGAATGCATCCGCAAGATCCAAGAACACAAGGTGGCACTGATATCCTTTGTATCTTTTTCTATTGCACTTTTCTTTTTGAACAGTAATGATGTAATTGTGTTCGTCGCAGCCATTAGATTTATTCACCGCTTTTTGCCATTCTGAGATTAACCTGTGTTCGTGGATCCATTGGAGAATTCTTTTGTTAAGAATTTTCATAAAAATTCTGTAACTTGTAGGCATCAATGCAATGGGTCTCCAGTTTGCAGGGATTATGTGCTTGATTATTTTTGCCTGGTTTTATAATCAACTTTGTAATATAAGTTTTCCATGAATCTGGGATATTTTTGGATTCGATTATTCTATTGAATATTGGAGTCAATGGGTCCTCAGGCATCCATTCTTTCCATGCTCTTAATGGAATTCCGTCTTCTCCCGGTGCTGCATCATTGCTGTTTTTTATTGCATTGGCTACATCTTTTTCTGTAATTGTTTTTGAGGATTCCCATTCTGGTCTTTTATCCGTAATATTAATCATATTCTGTATCTTTGGAGGTTTTGGTCTTGTAAAATGCAGGTCCATTGACGTTGATGTTAGATCAATAACTTTGCATGATTCATTATGAATTTGGATTATTGCTTTGCCAGAGTTTATTGAGTATAATCTCTGTATTTGGTATGAGCATAATTTGGGTTTTTTATTTTCATCTCTGCATGCCTCTTCTCGGTTTTTGATCTTTTAGGAATCTGTGTTTGAACCAATTAAGAATATCATTTATTGATAGTTGGTGTAATCTAAATTGGTTTATAGCATCTTCTATGTCTTCGTTCTTTGATTCGTTTGAACATTTTTTGTATTTTTTGATATCATCTAATATGCTTGTTGTTATTTGTGTTCTTATTTTATCTGAGTCAGGCATATTGAATATGGGTCTTTCAGGATTTTCTAGGAAGTCCATTATATATTGAATAACGAACACTCCACAATCATATTTGTTTGTTTGTGTTGGGTAGATTGGGATATTCATTAATTGTATATCATTGTCTTTTTCGGAGGAGGTTATTTTCAGAATATCATCCATTTTCTTTTTGATGGAGATCTTGAGTTCTTGAGACATTTGATTATCAGGGTCCATAATCACTGAAGTCCTGTTTTTCCTTTCTGCAAGGTATACAGTCCAATGACTTTTATTCCAATGGATTAGCCAAATAGTAATCTCCCATCCAACAAGGGCATCCATTTTTAACTTTTTACCACACATAAAAATAAGCAATTAAATACAAAATATTCTTCATCACATACACTATCTTCTTATCAAAATCTAAAAAGTCAATCAGATACCAATTACCAACTACCAAGTACTAACAACCAACTACCTACAACCAACAACTATGTACTAACAAATTGATCTTTAAAAGAAAAATACTCATCACTTGAAAAATTAGATGGACAATTAATTGAACTCAAGACATCAATAACTTGGTAAAAATTGATTAAATAATTGCAAAAATTTAAATTTACTCAAAATAAATATCATAAAAATTTAATTAATAGACAAGAAAGAATTCTATTCATTAATCATCCAGTAAATAAAAAAATACTGATCATTCAAGTTGAATCGACTAAGATAATAAATTAATAAGATAAGATTTAGTAGATAATTGATTTAGATTGAATAAATTAATTGAAATAAAATTAATTTTAATTATTTTTTTTTAAAAATAATACATGTACTCAAATTGATTGACTGAATGCTCAAAATATTCAAAAATCAGTATAAATTCATTAAAATTATCAATGTCATCAATCTACAATAAAAATAATTATCATTAAATTCCAAAAGAGACTAGAAAACTAACAAACCAGAAAATTCATTCAAATGACAATAATTGGTATATTCAAGCGAATTCTCTAATAAAATCATCTAAAAAGAATCATTTCGCCTAAAATATCTCAATTTTTAAAGATTAGTATCTTATCGATAAGTACTTGTTAAATATCATATATTCACCTCAAACTAACAAGATTTCTTAAAATCCCTTAAATGACTATATTTCTACCCTTAATCAATATTATTACAAATAATTCAATAAAATCATCTAAAAAGCATCAAATTTCCCAAAAATAACTCTATCTTTAAAGATTAGTATTTTATCGATAAATATCCTTAAAAGGTTATATATTTACCTCAGACTAATAAGATTCCTTAAAATCCCCTTTAAATGACTATAATTCTAACTTTAATTCGTATTATCACAAATATTTCCCTATAAAACAGGTAAAATCATTAACTCTAAATAATTTATAAAATCTACATAAAAATCTACATACATAACAATCATTAACTCTAAATAATTTATAAAATCTAATGATAAAACCGGTTATAATTAAATTTTTGTTAATCACTGTACTCGAAATTTAAAATAAATATTGCTTGAAATTTGACTGTACAATATAACTGAGTAGTTGCATAGAAAGATTAAATTTATCCACATTTCTTCAAATGATCATTTTTACCGATATCCAACCGATTTAATTACTAATTAAAATCACCCGATAGATTTCTCCCAATAAAGATCAATTTTCTTTAGTCGACGTTTTAAATCAATATTTCCAACTTTTGTCGTTGTCCGTCTAAATAAAGATAAAAAAATAATTTAAAGTTGATATCAATCCCAATTATCTGTAAAGATTTCATTGTCAAAACCAAGTAAATAGATTATCCCTACTTAATAAAACATTGTTCTAAAACATAAATCTAAATTAATTTACTGTGCATTAATCACAACCTAATAAAACAATATAATTATTATTGATTCATAACTAATGTATTGCAATTTCCCTTAAAACATTGATATTTTACCAACATCATCCTTAAAAGATCATATATTCCCATCTTAACCCATCCTTCATTAAATTCAATCGAATATATCTCCCTTACAATGATATATTCCTACCTTATCCGATCTCTCATTAAATCTAACCAACTATATCTCCCTTAAAAGATCATATATTCCCATCTTAACCGATCTCTCATTAAAGTCAATCGACTATATCTCCCTTACAATGATATATTCCCATCTTAACCCATCCCTCATTAAATTTAACCGACTATATCCCCTCAAAAGATCATATTTTCACACCTTATCCGATCTCTCATTAAATCTAACCGACAATATCCCATCTTATCCGATCTCTCACCAAATATTTCTACCCTTTTAAACATCTAACCGAATATATCCTTCAATTCTATCCACTTGAATCCTCCTTTAATTCACTCAATCCTCTTAAAATCCTTAGAGAACTTCAAAAATATGACTTAATTGTTACAGACACCAAATATTCTTCCATTGAAATAATTTAGAAGCTAAATAATAAGAGCCCACTAAAAGATCAAAAATCAATATTTTCTACAAATATTTACCATCAAATACTGGAGATGAAATATATTGTTTGATTATAATTCTTCATCGATTCAACCAATCATTTTCAAGCAATAACAGCAAACTAAATTTCTGTATATCCTACAATAATTATCAAGTAAATTTTAAGTTATTGATAAAGTTAACTGGTTTCTTAGCTTATGTTTTTTAAAGTGCATCAATGTGTAAATATTCTTAGAAAATTATTGAAAAATTATTTATTCAAATGCATTACAAAGTCATCAAAAATCACTTAATTATTAACCTAATTGTCAATGAAATTAATTTTTATTTAAAAACTATTCAATAAAATACAACTAATTATCAAGAAATTAATTAAATTTATCAATTAAATTTATCAGTCAACATGAAATTCTTAGAAAATTATTCAATATCCTCATAAAAATTTATCCACTTGATTATTGTAAAAACTCTAATTATTAACATTAAAAATAAATTTTATTTAAAATTAAAAAACCAATCAATAAAAATACATTTAATTATCAAGAAATTAATTAAATTTACCTTAGAATTAGCATTAAATTACAGAAATTCACAAAAATAATGGAAATTCACAAAAATGATAAAAATTCACAAAAATAATAGAAATTCATGAAAATGATAGATATCCACGAAAAATTACGGAAATTCATGAAAATATTAGAAATTCACAAAAAATGATGGAAATTCATGAAAATGATAGAAATTTACTTGAATAAAACCATCAACTCTAAAAATTATCAATGCCTTAAACAACAAATTTGTCTAAATAATCATTCAAATAAAAGCATTAAATACCTTTACGACTAATACACTTACGACATGTTGAATGTGAGTAGTACCCTTGTGAGCAATACCCATAGGGGGACAGAATATTTTTTCGGATAAACTCAGAGTATATATTAATTAACTCATTCAAATTTATCATTGAATCAGTAAAATTATCATAAATTTCGATAAAAATTCTAATGTGGTAAGCAATGAAAAGAGAAATATTCTTTAAACTTAGATAAAACTAACAATGAAGGTGGTAAGAATCATTAAAGTGAGAAAATTATTCATTACTCGATGATAAATTCAAATGGATGAAAATAATTGGTAGAATAATTTATTAATGGGCATAGATAAGAAAAAAGGTTGATAAGAATGGAAATATATTAATTGAATTTATTTAAAATTATTTCATAAAATTCATAAAAAAAACTTTTAAAAGAAATATTTGTAGAGATGTTTTAGGTGAAAATTAATCAAAATCGGCGGAATATAATTGATTAAATATCGAGGATGGGGGTTATAATTAATGGAAAATCAATGGGATACAAATGATTAAATAGTAGAAAATCCGGGAATATAAGTGATTAATTAATGGAATATTGAGAATCGGAGGAATATCAATGAGAAGGATATATAATTTAAACTAGTTTATTACATAACAAGCCGCGACTAGTTTATTACATAACAAGCCGTGAATGATAATTTATTGAGAATTATTGATTAGATCTTTTTTTTAATTTTTGACTAAAATAAATTCTAAAATAATAGCAAATTATTACTAAAATGTTTTAATTTGCATTATGTATTTCAAAAACAATGATCATAAAAGATAATAATATATATATATATATATATATATATATTACCCTTTTCATTCAAAATAAGTTAAATATTCAAATATAAGTCTTAGAAAATACAATCAAAATTAAATTTTAAAAATATAAATTTTATAAGTTTTTCAAATTCTCGAATAATGTAAATAAGAAATTAATCTATTACCAGTTACATACTTTTAAACTTATTGATGGAATAAAACATTAGAAATAAAAAGTGTTTTTTTTGTATAAGTACTTGTAATAATAGCTATATATTATTAAATTTACTATTCTACACTAAATATTTCGAAAACAAATATCATAATATGAATTATATTACTCCTTTCAATCAAAGTAAATTAAATGTATCATTCAAATACAATTAAAATTAAATCATCAATTTAATACTTTAATTTAAAAATAAAAAATTTATATGTAAATGCGAATAAGAAATTGATTTATTAACAGTTCTAAACTTTTTAAACTTATTGATTAGGCAGTAGAAAGTAACTTTTTTTCAAAAAGTCCTTTAATATTGTATTCTATTTATTATCAAATTAACTATTTTACACTAAAATATTTCAATTTAGAAAAAAAAAATCATAATATTGAATGTGATACTTCAATCAAAATAAGTTAATACTCAAATATATGTCTTATAAAGTACAATCAAAATTAAATACTTCACTAAATTTTAAGTAAAGTTTTTTAAATTCTCTGGTAAATGTTAACAAGATATTAATTTATTAATCATTATAGACTTTTTATACTTATTATCGGAATTAAACAATAGAATGATATTCAAAATATGTACAATTTAAAAATAAAATTAAAATTAAATTACATACTTTAAAAATGTTGGTAAAATACCATTCACAGCTTGATATTCAAAATATGTACAATTTAAAAATAAAATTAAAATTAAATTACATACTTTAAAAATGTTGGTAAAATACCATTCACAGCTTGTTATGTAATAAACTAGTCGCGGCTTGTTATGTAATAAACTAGTTTAAATTATATATCCTTCTCATTGATATTCCTCCGATTCTCAATATTCCATTAATTAATCACTTATATTCCCGGATTTTCTACTATTTAATCATTTGTATCCCATTGATTTTCCATTAATTATAACCCCCATCCTCGATATTTAATCAATTATATTCCGCCGATTTTGATTAATTTTCACCTAAAACATCTCTACAAATATTTCTTTTAAAAGTTTTTTTTATGAATTTTATGAAATAATTTTAAATAAATTCAATTAATATATTTCCATTCTTATCAACCTTTTTTCTTATCTATGCCCATTAATAAATTATTCTACCAATTATTTTCATCCATTTGAATTTATCATCGAGTAATGAATAATTTTCTCACTTTAATGATTCTTACCACCTTCATTGTTAGTTTTATGTAAGTTTAAAGAATATTTCTCTTTTCATTGCTTACCACATTAGAATTTTTATCGAAATTTATGATAATTTTACTGATTCAATGATAAATTTGAATGAGTTAATTAATATATACTCTGAGTTTATCCGAAAAAATATTCTGTCCCCCTATGGGTATTGCTCACAAGGGTACTACTCACATTCAACATGTCGTAAGTGTATTAGTCGTAAAGGTATTTAATGCTTTTATTTGAATGATTATTTAGACAAATTTGTTGTTTAAGGCATTGATAATTTTTAGAGTTGATGGTTTTATTCAAGTAAATTTCTATCATTTTCATGAATTTCCATCATTTTTTGTGAATTTCTAATATTTTCATGAATTTCCGTAATTTTTCGTGGATATCTATCATTTTCATGAATTTCTATTATTTTTGTGAATTTTTATCATTTTTGTGAATTTCCATTATTTTTGTGAATTTCTGTAATTTAATGCTAATTCTAAGGTAAATTTAATTAATTTCTTGATAATTAAATGTATTTTTATTGATTGGTTTTTTAATTTTAAATAAAATTTATTTTTAATGTTAATAATTAGAGTTTTTACAATAATCAAGTGGATAAATTTTTATGAGGATATTGAATAATTTTCTAAGAATTTCATGTTGACTGATAAATTTAATTGATAAATTTAATTAATTTCTTGATAATTAGTTGTATTTTATTGAATAGTTTTTAAATAAAAATTAATTTCATTGACAATTAGGTTAATAATTAAGTGATTTTTGATGACTTTGTAATGCATTTGAATAAATAATTTTTCAATAATTTTCTAAGAATATTTACACATTGATGCACTTTAAAAAACATAAGCTAAGAAACCAGTTAACTTTATCAATAACTTAAAATTTACTTGATAATTATTGTAGGATATACAGAAATTTAGTTTGCTGTTATTGCTTGAAAATGATTGGTTGAATCGATGAAGAATTATAATCAAACAATATATTTCATCTCCAGTATTTGATGGTAAATATTTGTAGAAAATATTGATTTTTGATCTTTTAGTGGGCTCTTATTATTTAGCTTCTAAATTATTTCAATGGAAGAATATTTGGTGTCTGTAACAATTAAGTCATATTTTTGAAGTTCTCTAAGGATTTTAAGAGGATTGAGTGAATTAAAGGAGGATTCAAGTGGATAGAATTGAAGGATATATTCGGTTAGATGTTTAAAAGGGTAGAAATATTTGGTGAGAGATCGGATAAGATGGGATATTGTCGGTTAGATTTAATGAGAGATCGGATAAGGTGTGAAAATATGATCTTTTGAGGGGATATAGTCGGTTAAATTTAATGAGGGATGGGTTAAGATGGGAATATATCATTGTAAGGGAGATATAGTCGATTGACTTTAATGAGAGATCGGTTAAGATGGGAATATATGATCTTTTAAGGGAGATATAGTTGGTTAGATTTAATGAGAGATCGGATAAGGTAGGAATATATCATTGTAAGGGAGATATATTCGATTGAATTTAATGAAGGATGGGTTAAGATGGGAATATATGATCTTTTAAGGATGATGTTGGTAAAATATCAATGTTTTAAGGGAAATTGCAATACATTAGTTATGAATCAATAATAATTATATTGTTTTATTAGGTTGTGATTAATGCACAGTAAATTAATTTAGATTTATGTTTTAGAACAATGTTTTATTAAGTAGGGATAATCTATTTACTTGGTTTTGACAATGAAATCTTTACAGATAATTGGGATTGATATCAACTTTAAATTATTTTTTATCTTTATTTAGACGGACAACGACAAAAGTTGGAAATATTGATTTAAAACGTCGACTAAAGAAAATTGATCTTTATTGGGAGAAATCTATCGGGTGATTTTAATTAGTAATTAAATCGGTTGGATATCGGTAAAAATGATCATTTGAAGAAATGTGGATAAATTTAATCTTTCTATGCAACTACTCAGTTATATTGTACAGTCAAATTTCAAGCAATATTTATTTTAAATTTCGAGTACAGTGATTAACAAAAATTTAATTATAACCGGTTTTATCATTAGATTTTATAAATTATTTAGAGTTAATGATTGTTATGTATGTAGATTTTTATGTAGATTTTATAAATTATTTAGAGTTAATGATTTTACCTGTTTTATAGGGAAATATTTGTGATAATACGAATTAAAGTTAGAATTATAGTCATTTAAAGGGGATTTTAAGGAATCTTATTAGTCTGAGGTAAATATATAACCTTTTAAGGATATTTATCGATAAAATACTAATCTTTAAAGATAGAGTTATTTTTGGGAAATTTGATGCTTTTTAGATGATTTTATTGAATTATTTGTAATAATATTGATTAAGGGTAGAAATATAGTCATTTAAGGGATTTTAAGAAATCTTGTTAGTTTGAGGTGAATATATGATATTTAACAAGTACTTATCGATAAGATACTAATCTTTAAAAATTGAGATATTTTAGGCGAAATGATTCTTTTTAGATGATTTTATTAGAGAATTCGCTTGAATATACCAATTATTGTCATTTGAATGAATTTTCTGGTTTGTTAGTTTTCTAGTCTCTTTTGGAATTTAATGATAATTATTTTTATTGTAGATTGATGACATTGATAATTTTAATGAATTTATACTGATTTTTGAATATTTTGAGCATTCAGTCAATCAATTTGAGTACATGTATTATTTTTAAAAAAAAATAATTAAAATTAATTTTATTTCAATTAATTTATTCAATCTAAATCAATTATCTACTAAATCTTATCTTATTAATTTATTATCTTAGTCGATTCAACTTGAATGATCAGTATTTTTTTATTTACTGGATGATTAATGAATAGAATTCTTTCTTGTCTATTAATTAAATTTTTATGATATTTATTTTGAGTAAATTTAAATTTTTGCAATTATTTAATCAATTTTTACCAAGTTATTGATGTCTTGAGTTCAATTAATTGTCCATCTAATTTTTCAAGTGATGAGTATTTTTCTTTTAAAGATCAATTTGTTAGTACATAGTTGTTGGTTGTAGGTAGTTGGTTGTTAGTACTTGGTAGTTGGTAGTTGGTATCTGATTGACTTTTTAGATTTTGATAAGAAGATAGTGTATGTGATGAAGAATATTTTGTATTTAATTGCTATTATTTTTATGTGTGGTTAGTTGATTGTTGGTATCTAGTTGTTGGTATCTTGTATTTAATAGTTGGTAGAGTGTTGTTTACTGATTGTTGTTATATAGTTGTAGGTTGATAATGCTTAGTAACAGGTTGATGTTGGTTGTATGTACTTGGTATCAGGTAACTGGTTGTTAGTACATGGTAGTTAATTAATGAGTAGGTGGTGGTTGAGTGTTACCAATAGCCTTACGACCAGTACCTTTACGACTAATACCCTTACGACCAGTACCCTTACGACCAGTACCCTTACGACCAGTACCCTTAGGGGGTCAAAACATCCTGTCGGATAAACTCAGAGTATATATAATAAAACTGATCAACAATAAGTATTTATTGAATGTGATTTTTACTTTGCAATAATAAGTCAGTAGTTATCATTTAAAAGAAGATGTTTTTGTAAATTAGAATTCATTAGTATTTCATTGTAATTTAAATTATTTTGAATTTCACGTGGTGTTTTAAAGTGATTGAGTTGTGGTTTTTTGATGAAAGTCAACATGTTTGTTAAATTTAGACATTTTGAAAAGGTTTTCTATTGATTGTAATTAAACATATTTTTAAAGACAGATAAAAAATTAATTTAAAAACATTTCATAAAATACAATAAAGAATACTTAGTTGGTTGTTAGTAACTAGTTGTAGGTATCTGGTTGTTTGAGAGTTAGTTAGTACGTGGTATCATGTTCAAAGTATTTGTTAGCATCTAGTTAAAAATATTTAGTAACCGATTGTTGGGAACTGTTGAATTATTATTATTATTATTATTATTATTATTATTATTATTATTCCATTAAAATTTCCATTAAAAATTAACTTAAAAAATTATTTCATTAAAATTAACTTAAAAAATTTTACATTTAAAATTAACTTAAAAAAAATTTCCATTTAAATTTTCATTAAAAATTACATTTCTCAAAAAAGTTGGTGGTTATTCAATCTTTTGATAATAAATTTAAAAATCTTACTTTAATTTACTTATTTAGCTTTAATTTAAAATTTGAACCATTGGTTACTTAATTTTAAATTTTGGATCTTAATTAACTTTAATTTAATTTTTAGACCATTGATTACTTAATTTTAAAATTAGACATTAATTTACTTATTTAACCAATAATTTCATGTGGTCATCTGGTTGTAAGTACTAGGTATCTAGTTGTTATTACTTGGTTGATGATGCTTAGTACCTGGTTGTTGACGGCTGTGAGTAGTAGGTATCTGGTAACTAGTTGTTAGTATCTAGTTGTAGGTATCTCGTTGTTGGTGGTACTTGGTAGGTGGTAGCTAGTTGGTTGTAGGTACTTGGTAGGTGGTAGCTAGTTGGTTGTAGGTACTTAGTAGCAGGTAACTGGTTGTTTGTAACTAGTTGTAGGTTGTAGGTGGTTGGTAATGCTTAGTACATGGTTGTTGTTGGTTGTGAGTACTCGGTATCTGGTACCTAGTTGGTTGCTATCAGGTAACTGGTTGTTAGTAACTAGTTGTAAGTATTTGGTATCAGGTAACTGGTTGGTTGGTTGTTTTTGGTTGTTAGTATCTAGTTGTAGGTATCAGGTAACTAGTTGTTAGTAACTAGTTGTAGGTTGTAGGTGGTTGGTAATGCTTAGTAGCTGGTTGTTGTTGGTTGTGAGTACTCGGTATCTGGTACCTAGTTGGTTGGTTGTTGTTGGTTGTGAGTACTCGGTATCTGGTACCTAGTTGGTTGGTTGTTGTTGGTTGTATGTACTTGGTAACAGGTAACTGGTTGTTAGTAACTAGTTGTAGGTTGTAAGTGTTTGGTATTTAGTTGACAGTGCTTAGTACTTGGTTGTTGTTGGTTGTTGGTACTTGGTAGGTGGTAGCTAGTTGTTAGCTGGTTGTTGTTGGTTGAATGTACTTGGTAGGTGGTAGCTAGTTGTTAGCTGGTTGTTGTTGGTTGAATGTACTTGGTAGGTGGTAGCTAGTTGGTTGTAGGTATCTAGTTGTAGGTATCTGGTTGGTTGCTTGTTTTTATTGTTAGTACTTGGTACCTAGTTGGTTGCTTGTTTTTGGTTGTTAGTACTTGTTAGGTGGTTGTAGGTACTTAGTATCAGGTAACTGGTTGTTAGTAACTAGTTGTAGGTATCTGGTTGTTAATACATGTTCGTAAGTTACTGGTTGTTGGTACTAAGTTGTTGGTTTGTTGTAGAATTATTATTAAAATTTGTCTTTGTAAAATATTTCATAAAAAATTTCATTAAAAATTATCTTAAAAATTTCCATCTAAAATTAACATTGAAAAATATTTCATAAAAATTTCCATTAAAAATTAACTTAAAAAATTATTCCATAAAAATTTCCATTAAAAATTACTTAAAAAATTATTTCATTAAAATTTTCATTAAAAATTTCAATTCTCAAACACCTTCTATTATTTCAACTTTTTGTTAATAAATTTTAAAATCTTACTTTAATTTACTTATTACATTACTTATTTAAAAATTATTAATTTAATTTACTTATTTAACTTTAATTTAAAATTTTTGACCATTGATTACTTAATTTTTAAATTTGGACCTTAATTAACTTTAATTTAATTTTTTAGAACCTTAATTTAGTTATTTGAGCCCATTCATTACTAATTGAAAAATTTGGACCATAATTTACTGTAATTTAATTTTTAGAACCATAATTTACTTTAATTTAATTTTTTAGGACCATAATTAACTGTAATTGAAAAATTTGGACCATAATTTACTGTAATTTAATTTTTAGACCCATAATTTACTGTAATTTAATATTTTAGAACCTAAATTTACTGTTATTGAAAAATTTGAACCATCATTTACTTTAATTGAAAAATTTGGACCATTATTTACTGTAATTCAAAAATTTGGACCATTATTTACTTTAATTGAAAAATTTGAACCTTAATTTACTTTAATTTAATATTTTAGAACCATAATTAACTGTAATTGAAAAATTTGGACCATTATTTACTGTAATTTAATTTTTTAGAACCATTATTTACTGTAATTCAAAAATTTGGACCATTATTTACTGTAATTCAAAAATTTGGACCATAATTTACTTTAATTGAAAAATTTGAACCTTAATTTACTTTAATTTAATTTTTTAGAACCATAATTAACTGTAATTGAAAAATTTGGACCATTAATTACTGTAATTTAATTTTTAAGAACCATAATTTACTGTAATTTAATTTTTTAGAACCATTATTTACTGTAATTCAAAAATTTGGACCATTATTTACTGTAATTCAAAAATTTGAACCATAATTTACTGTAATTTAATTTTTAGACCCATTATTTACTTTATTTTAAAAATTTACCACGCTTTTTTAGTGTAGACCACCTTTTTCTCAGGACCAAGGAGACCCGCATTAATTGGCCTAGAAAAATCCATGCTTTTTAGTGATAATCGGATTTTTGTATTGAAAATATCCTGAGACCTTAAATTACCACTGTTTTTTAGTGTAGACCACCTTTTTGTATTGAAAATATCCTGAGACCTTAAATTACCACTCTTTTTTATTGAAGACCGCCTTTTTCTATTGAAATTCTCAGGACCAAGGAGACCCACCTGAATTGACCTAGAAAAATCCACGCTTTTTTAGTGTAGATCACCTTTTGTATTGAAAATATCCTGAGACCTTAAATTACTATGCTTTTTTAGTGTATACCACCTTTTTGTATTGAAAATATCCTGAGACCTTAAATTACCATGCTTTTTTATTGAAGACCGCCTTTTTGTATTGAAAATATCCTGAGACCTTAAATTACCATGCTTTTTTACTGGTAGTCGGATTTTTTGTATAGAAAAAATTTTATTTGTATTGAAAATCCTAGGACCATCGAGACCCCCTCACTATAGTGTGAATAATCCTTGGCTTTTTTATTGATAGTCGGATTTTTGTATTGAAAAAAAAATTTTTTGTATTGAAAATCCCAGGACCATCGTTTTTGTATAGAAAAAAAATTTTTTGTATTAAAAATCCCAGGACCATCGTTCTTGTATAGAAAAAAAAAATTTTTGTATTGAAAATCCCAGGACCATCGAGACTATAGTGTGGAACAATTGCGTAATAAAATCGTGCAACAAAAAAAATCGTGCAACAAAAAAAATCGTGCAACAAAAAAAATCGTGCAACAATTTAACCCCCCCCCCCCCGGGGGGGGGTAATTGTTGCAGCGGGCTACTAACTACCTACTAACTATAACTTTTTTAAATGACATTTTTAAATAATAATAATGTATTTCATTTTTGTTTATAAATCGTAACACCTTTTTCATTGAAAATATCTGTTCTAACACGTAAATCATCTGGACATTGTTGAGTAAAATCGAAAAATAAATACCCATGTGCTATCTTTGTTGCATCTTGGAAGGATTCAATTAAATATCTTCTGTCATTAGGATAAGCCTGTCTTGCGAGAAAATCAATTATAGTTGCGTCTCGAGGATTTTTGAAAATAACTAAATATTGTACATTCAAATTACGCGTTCGATGACTTCCGCCTTGATGAAATAAATTTTGTGTTATAAAAATAACCGTTACTCCGATATGTCTACTGGTTTTTGTAAATAAATTATTAAAATCTTTCTCTTTATTTGCTTCCTGATATAAATCATCAATAATTATAGCATCACCTTGATGTAATCTAGATGACCAATTTTTATCAAATCCCTTCATTATATTCATTTTTAATTTACAAAACTGATCTTGTGTCATACCATGCTCGTCATCAGCTCCCTTATGCCAGTATATTTTATTAAATTTTGATTTGAACATATTCGATTGTAATAATTTACAAACAAATAAAGTTTTTCCACTACCACTGGGACCTACAATTTGATAAACGGCATCATTTCTTAATTCTATCTTAATTAATCTCATTTCATTAATATTATTGTTTATATTTGTTTAAATTTATTATTATAAGTATATAAAAATTATTTAAATTTTATTACATGACTTCATTATTATTGAGCAACATTAATTATAAAGGTAAGTGTTTAGTCAAAAACATGAAATTCCCATTAGGTAAACCCCAACAAGTTGTGGATAGAAGTGGGAAGTATCCAATTATATTTTTCAAGTCGGGTAGATGTCGGATAATGGGATGCAAGCAACCTCTTAAATTAGTTGATTTGAAATATAAGATACAAGATTTACAAATTCAGTCCATTACAGTAACTGCTGATATCGGTAAATTTATAAATTTATACGAATTACAACATAAAGCTAAATGTATGTTTGAACCGGAAATATTTCCTGCCTTACGTCTTCAAAAGTATAATCCAGTTTGTGTTAATGTATTTTCAAGCGGGAAGGTTGTATTACTTGGAATAAAAACTCTAGACTATAATCACTATGTAGAGAACATTATCTCAGAAATTAAAATGTTAATTAATTAATTAATTTTGTTTGTATTGATTTTGTTTTAGTAGTTAGAAAAAATGTCAAAAGGTAAAGAATATATTTTTATTTATAATTAATAATCTTTATATCTAGTTTACTTATTTGAAGTAATTTTAAAGAAGTTTCAAGAATTATACCCAGGAATAAGAAATACCATAGATTATTGTGCACCAGAGTTACTTATAAATAAAATATTTCGTTTAACAGGTATTGATATAGAACAACTTTTAGAGTTGCACTACGATATGGTTCTAAGGTCTGACACTAGATGCATTGAAAATTGCATTGTTTGCAAAGATTCTATGAGATTGTCATGCCCCAATGGGTGTCCATGCTGTCACGACTTTAAAAGGGATCAATCAGTCCATATCTTATTAGCTGAAATGCGTAAAGCATACTACACAGATGTATTTAACTTGAAATAAAATGTTTTATATAATTTTTAAATTTTTTATCAATATCATTTGCCTTTTACGTTGTTATTGTGAAATAGTCAAAGTTTTTATTGTTGCGAATTTTTTAGTTATTAAAAGGTTTTATTATTATTATTATTATTATTATTATTATTATTATTATTATTATTATTATTATTATTATTATTATTATTATTATTATTATTATTATTATTATTATTATTATCTGTGTGTGAATTATAACCGAGTGTTTATGACATTCATTGTCATCATTATAGTACTCGGGTTCAAAAATGTATGTATGACTTTTTCTTATATATGTTTATAATTCAATAAATATATATCTATAATAAAATTATACAGAATTATGTAACACCATACCACCACCCCCTAGGGTACCCATACAAATATTACGTAATACTGTATATTTGGCTTGGTTTATACTCCTCACTTCTCACTACTCTATCAAAATGTATTGAATTTTTTCCAGGGATATTTGGCTTGGTTTATACTCCTCACTACTCTAATGAAGTATAATTATTATATAAGAGGTCAAAGGTCAATTATTATGTAAGAGGTCAAAGGGTAGTTATGATGTAAGAGGTCAAAGGTCAATTATTACATAAGGGGGTCAATTATGATGTAAATTTAAAAAATCACTTATTACGTAACCAAAATATAATTACGTCATTTTATATGTGATTACGTAATTTTGCAAAATTATGTAACACCATACCACCCCCTAGGGTACCCCTACAAATATTACGTAATACTGTATATTTGGCTTGGTTTATACTCCTCACTTCTCACTACTATAAATAAATAACACGATTATTACAAATTCAAATTTATGGCAATATAGGAGTAATAAATAAAATATTTATTAAAATAATGGAAAAGATGAATTTGAAAAATAAAAAATAATTGTTATAAGTTATTAGGAATAAGTAATTCAAAAATTTTTTTTATAAAAAATCTGGAGAATGCAATAAATTCTGATTATCATTTTCATTAAAATTTTATATTTGGTTCATTTTATTCTAGTGGAGAAAGCTATAGAAAGATTCAGCGTGGGTCTGAGCGCCGCAATGTGACAGATTGAAGTACATAGAGCACGAGTTGAACGTATCAAAAATTGATGCCGAAGCATGGAAGAAACTTGGTTCCAACCAGTGGCAATGAAGAAATAAAAACAATTAGTGACGCAACTCCAGGTTCAATCGATAAATGATCAGGTGGAGATCCGCGCTTTAAAGATAAGAATTCGACAGTTGGAAATGAGTAAACCCCAGGCCACCATTGATGAACATTTTGCAACCCAGATCTAGCCAGTACCGCCAATCAATCAATCCAGATAGGGGCTCGAAAGTAAGCTAATATAGCTAGCCAAGCTTGAAGACCTTCCAAATCTGATGAACACCTGTCGCACCTGCCTCTAACGATGAAAATTCTTAACTTCATTTGTTTTTGTCATAAAATAAAATGATAGATTTGCGATTTTAATCACTTTCTGTTATTGATATTTGTTTGTTTGTTATAATTGGGAAAACTTCTAAATTAAAAACAGACCACTTCTAAAAACTCTATGATCACTTAAAAAAGTATATTCCGAGTCTAATACTCTAAATTCTTTTGACAAATATTTCTGATGTTGTGTAAAAACAGAATTTGTCATGATTTTCTTAATAAATACAAAAAGTTGTTAAAAAATATTAAAATCACCAAAATCATATTTATCAAAGAAAAACTTTATTTCAGAGATAACTTGAATAAATAATCGTATCAATTCTCTATAATATCCAACAAATATTACTAAAGATTTACAACTTAATTCTTTCAGAGAATCTTGGAATAGAAATTATTCGATGTATTACAGAGACATTCCAAATTGAATTCTTCTTCCTTCAGAATTCCTCAGTAATCAAGGCAGTCAAGTATATAAATGATAAAAGTTATACCCAAATGATCGGGCTTTTGAATAGTCAGCTTTCGTACTCTATTTTCGAAAAAGTAATATTCATTTTTCAATCATTGTATTATCAATAATAGTAAAAATGTCAATTACAAAAATGATAATATCAAACTGAAAAAAAAAATTTATATATATAGCTTGGTATTTGCTAACATTTTTATGGTCATGTCCTACCCAATAACCTTAGATATTTTGTAGCCTCAAGCCCTTCGTTATTTATATTAATTTTAAAATATATTTATTATTTTATATGTAGTGCATCTGACTAGCACTTTTATCAATTTAATAATTGAACTAAAAATATATTATTAAATTAATTAAATTAAAATTAAATTAAAAACGATTGTTTAAATAATCCGGTCTTTTTCCAAGAAAAAACATCAAATTCAATATAAAAAGAAACAATAAATTATTTAACTTCAAAATCATCAAATCGAGTCAAAATCAATAAATCAAATATGCCAGAAATTCGAGAAACAGAAACCTTCATCTTATTAGCAATGATCTCTCTGATGATGGTCAAGATCTTCAACAATCTCCATACAATCTCCAGATCAAGTGTTCGTGCTTTCGTCGGTATATT